>CP092884.1:3775955-3836848 GCA_030710605.1 Cordylochernes scorpioides | reverse complement strand
ACCTAAGGATCACCGTTGTAACATCTACAGTCCTCCGCTCTGCCAACTGAGCTATCGAGAGATACAAACTGTATGAATAAGTTTACCTTAAAAAGTCAACTAATCCTATTTCTACACAGAATGTACTCATACATATATTATATTATACTAGACGAATGGCCCGGGCAACACCCGGGTTTTACCAGAGTGCGTACATATTTTAAAAACGTTTTAATTCAAATACTATTCGTTACAATTATAAATTGGCGCCATGGATGTCACTCTTGTGAAACGTCCCGTTCCAAACTGTGTGTTTTTAAAATGTTTTAAATAAAATACTATTCGATACAATTATAAATTGGCGCCGTGGATGTCTCTCTTGTGAAACGTCCCGCCCCAAACTGTGTGTGTCTTGAAAATATAAAAATAAAAATGTGAATTTTCATAAAGATTTCATCATGTCGATTTTTTTTGCATTTTACCTACTAAATCGATAGAGATAATTACATTTGCAACATGAACTTAGGTATATTGACTAAATAGAAAACTGCATAGTAATAATGATCATTTTTTAAAGGCACCATATCGTTTTTTTTTTTTCAATAAAATCGAAACAAAAATTAACGATAAATAACGATAATTGCCTTAAAAAGAAATTGCCTTAAAAAAAGAAACATTCGCGGTGATTTTGTCTTGCATTCGTTTATACCTGATATATATATATACCCGATTAAATGCTTTTGTTCAAATACTATTCGTTACAATTATAAATTGGCGCCGTGGATGTCATTCTTGTATAATATATAAATGAGTTTTAAAAATTGTAAAAAAAAAAAAATGCATCGGCCGGGAATCGTACCCGGGCCGCCCGCGTGGCAGGCGAGCATTCTACCACTGAACCACCGATGGTTATGAAAAATCCCATCCGTGAGCTTCAAACAGACAAACAGACAAACAGACAGAATAAGGCAAATATATAAGTAGATAGAGATAGAGATATATCTATATATATAAAATGAATGTATGTGTGTGTGTCTGTTTGTTTGTTTGTCCTTTATGCCTGACCAAACCACTCATTGGATCGCCATGAAACTTTGGGAAGTTATTTAGTATAGTACTGGTAAGGTTTCTAGCAAATAAAATTTTTGAAATAACTTTTCGCCTAGAAATAATCAAGATAAATATTCTAATTTATCTGTTATAATTCAACAATCTGCTCTAAATATTATCATGATGATACGATGATTTTGTAATGTAGAAAATTAGGAAAGACAAAATTCAGGATGACACGACAATTTATTTGAGACAAGAATAATGATACAATTCAAAGGCAAGATACTATTCCTTTAACTTCCAATTACCGAGGGAACCAATTAATATTGATTTTATTCAACTTATCGAGTATTTTTCAAGGGACCGGGAAAAAATGTTCACTTTATCGAGAGATTCGTTAAACAAACCTTTACTCGGGTAAAACCCGGGCGAAGCCGTGTACATCCATACAAGAATAATGATACAATTCCAAGGCAAGATACTATTCCTTTAACTTCCAATTACCGAGGGAACCAATTAATATTGATTTTATTCAACTTATCGAGTATTTTTCAAGGGACCGGGAAAAAATGTTCACTTTATCGAGAGATTCGTTAAACAAACCTTTACTCGGGTAAAACCCGGGCGAAGCCGGGTACATCCATACAAGAATAATGATGCAATTCCAAGGCAAGATACTATTCCTTTAACTTCCAATTACCGAGGGAACCAATTAATATTGATTTTATTCAACTTATCGAGTATTTTTCAAGGGACCGGGAAAAAGATGTTCACTTTATCGAGAGATTCGTTAGACAAACTTTTACTCGGGTAAAACCCGAGCGAAGCCGGGTACGTCCGCTAGTATTATAAATAAATATAAAGCATATATTGGATATAAATTTATTAATTAACCAATATGTCTAGGGGAAAAACGCTTCTCTTATCAAGGCTTTTCTTTGATTCAAACTAAATCACGTGGTTATATGATCCACTCATGCTATACAAGATCAAAGTAGGAAACTATCTGATGAAACTTTCACTGTATATAAAATATATGTACAATGGTTATATTAATAATAATAAGTAAAAGAGTATATGATTAAATAACCAATTGATTAAAAAAATAAAGAGACTGATAAATATTATAGAAAAAAATGTTTAAGGATTATGATTCAATATATTAATAATATTATTTTTGGTAAAATAGAGAAAAGTAAAAAATATTCAGAAATACATATTTTGAACTTAACTTTGAGTCAGAACAGAAAGCTAAGTCTTGCTTATCGTGGTCCTGTCTTTGCTCTTTTCTATAAGACTTTCTCTTTGCTTATTCCTTTTTACCCAGCCTATGACGCTTTACTGCCGATGTTTTGCTGGTGTTAAATTTTCCCCTTTATACTACTATATTCTAACACTACTTATATATTTTATATATAAAAACTCACATGTTTAAACTAAATACTAAGTTTTATAAATTTTAAAGTTCTAATAACGGTATTTTATATTGTATATATATATATATTTTATTGTATATATATTTATATCCATAGAAGCATAGGGCGCCTCTCCCGTCAAAATAAACGTCAAAACCTGAGGCCATCTATTGACCGTCGCCGCAACTAGCGGCCTCGGGTGGGTGACAAAGCCACAACACCAACTTTGGCAATGTGAGAACCGTCCACCTATTCCTCCCGGAAAATTTGCCATCTATATTCTAGCCATAGATTTGGCCCAGCCGCCTTGCCAACAAACCACCTCGTTGGTAGATTGTGAAGATTCCATTAGATCCCTTGTTGAACTCATGGAATAGAGTCCGCCCCAGACTTACGAGGGCCATTAGCCAGAAACCATGGTCTCTAGGTGGACGCTTCTCAGTTTGCCAAAGCTGGTGTTGTGGCTTTGTCACCGACCCGAGGCCGCTAGTTGCGGCGACGGTCAATAGATGGCCTCAGGTTTTGACGTTTATTTTGACGGGAGAGGCGCCCTATGCTTCTATGGATCAATTTCCTCCAGGAGAATTTTCCATCTATATATATATGCCGCACTTATATAATGCGACCCTCAATGACAACGCAGAATTGTGGGGGCCATATATATATCGCCTAAGATAAGTAGATCATATAGTATTGAGGGCACGACGACGGCCCAACGATACGTGAGATGAGTACTGCGGCCGCTTACCTTCCTTCAGGAAGAACCATATGGCAATTTCTAGTAAAATAACGTCCTACCTCACACAGAACGCATCAGACAACGTGAAACATCGGTACTTCCATGGCCAGCAGTCTCACCTGATATCTCACTTGAAATAAAGTAGTCTGGGAACTAATTGGACGTCGTTTTCGTCCGCAGGCGAACTTATGAAAATTAACTGTGGCTAATTGTTGACAGGGCTTCCATCCTTCAGGACATCATCTGCAAGCTCATTGAGTCAGTACCAAGACATGTTACCGACAGTCCCACAACATTTTGAGTGGACAGCTATGTCGCTCAGTGTATAAGTGTATTCTTTTCTAATAAAGACCATTTATTTTTCGGTATTGGTTGTCTATGAAAATGCTGTAAACTTTTGTCTTTTAAAACTATTAATAGAAATATAAATTCAGTGTCACGTGGTGTATATTCAATCGATAATTTGAAACTCGACAATTTGAATCTCTCGGTAATTATAATTAGAATTTGAATTTTTTTTCCCCGGTCCTTTGAAAAATACTAAGTTAAATAAAATCAATATTAATTGATCCCCTTGGTAATTTGCAGTTGAAGGAATATTATCTTGCCACAAATGAGCATTTGTGAATAACTGTACAAATGTTTAAAATAATAATTCATGAATTTTGATCAAACTATTGTTTACTTGATCTAATTAGTATGTAAGATTCTATCTGAAAATTAAAATATGAGAGAAAATGTTGCCTGCGAATTTCTCAAGCCAGACCAGCACGTGAACTAACTGAACAAGTTAGAGCTAAATATCCCACGCCGAGTGGGCGGTGTCAGCAGTTTTCAACAGGGCGACTAGCGTAGGCAGCCTACTGGAAAGATTCAATTTTTATAGCACGTAGACTATAGTCGCTTCTCGTACCTACAGACAAAATCTTCGAAGCATATGATTTTTGTAATTGAAATAAATTCAAGAAAGAGCTGTGTCTTTCTATAAGAAAAAAAAAGGTGCGATTAAAACTGTGGAGGATGGACAATTAAAAAAAAATAGGTCGCTAAGCAGTTTGGCTTTTGCCATCGACATTGTAGAATATTTTGAAAAACAAAGTTCGCCTTACCTCACAATGCGAGTAGAAAAGGTCACCCCAGGGTGAATTAGGCAAATTCTTGTTTGTGAAAGGGTAAGACCCGAATGCTCCCAATAAATGTATTACATTAAAACCTGCAGTGAGTCACTTGTTTAATCCCTATATATATAAAAGTCAGTGTAGGTATGTATGTATGTGGGGCATCTATGTCGGCTATACACGTCCACAATACGTAACTAATCTAACTGAAATTTTAACAGTATATAGAATAGAATCTGAAAAAAAATTATTGTGAAAATTCCAGGTCTCTATCCCGAATATTCTTCGAGGTATTTGCAAATTGCGTTGCAAATTTGCCTTTTCGCTCGCAGGCAGCGCCTCTAGCGGTGAAGATGGGAGGTAATATCAGCTGACTTAATGTACATGTAAAACGTGTTTTGACAGGACATAGATAAAAATCTGGAAAAGATATTTATCGGATTTTTAGCCAATAAAAAATAAAATTGACAGGTTCTGGGTAAAATTAGTTGTTTTTTTAGTAAGAAAATGATGATGACAATATTGCTGCATCATGTTTGATTATCAGATACAAAATTATATCGGGAATTTTTTGTACGCAGCAACAAAATTCTAACAGAAAAACATTCATTCGAGCAGAAAACAAAAGCCAGATCATCTTTCTATAAAAATATCGCTTCTCAGACACAAAGTTTGGAGCGGGACGTTTCACAAGAGTGACATCCACGGCGCCAATATATAATTGTAACAAATAGTATTTGAATAAAAACATTTAATCGGGTAAAACCCGGCTTCCCCGGGTCATTAGGCTAGTCATTTATAAACATAGTATGTATATCCCGAAACTACCAAACCTTCAAACTCGTGTTTACTTGATTTTTTCCTCCCTCCCTCTTGATTGTTTAAACTTTCGTTATTTTGAACTCTTGATACATTGAAAGTTTCTCTGGTCCCTTGAGTTTCTAAATATCGAGAGTCGGCTGTATTTTTATTTATTATCGGCCTATTTTATTCAAATTAAATGAATATTTGATTAACCCTCTCATTTTTTTCCATCTTTCCCTTTTTTAATAGGAAATTGAAGCAAAATTTTCTATCTATTTGGAAGCCAACTTGTGCAATAATTCATACCTACATAGTAACCCAAGTACAAAAGTTTGGTTTACTAGAAACTATACTGTTTTCTCTACTGTGTATTATCATCGATAATACGAAAAATTATCCTTTTTTTTTGTAAAAAAATATGTTGTAGAAAAGATAAGCAGATAAACGTCATAATTGTGTGTGATTCCATACCCAGCCTATGCATACATGATTTGATAAAAGTGATCATTAGAACAATGGACATAAAAATCTTTGGAAGAGTGAAACAATAAACTATTTATTGAATATTTTACATAGAATAGACACTTATAGATAAATATTCGTGAAAAGAGGATTTACATAAAAATATTTCAAAATATAGATTATATTGACAAGATATACAACATTTATAAATAAGTAGAAACCTTTATAGGTTAAGAATGAGCATTCTCAAAGGTCTGACTAAAGGTTTCCAGCATGGAATCAAGGGGAAGTTTTGTTATCTTGATGGTAACAAAACATGGAATTCTTCTTAAGGCGCAGTTCTTCATTGCCTGCTGGGACGTGCGGAGTAGCTGGTATCTCCTTAAGCCCATCTCTATCCGTTCGGTGATAATGTCGGCGTAGCAAGGGAAACCCTGGCGCCGAACAGTCTGTATCCGCTGACGGAACGGCATGTTAGACAAGTAACCCGCCCACACATTGGAACCGATGCTAATCATAAAGTCAAACAAGGTAACACTTCGACTAATCTCGCATTGCTTCATTCTTTCCACTTCCTTCAAACATGAGTCCCAGTAAACAGTGAAATAGCGATCTTTGGCAACTCTTTCATCTTTAACAGGATTTGGAACTACTAATATATACAATTTCAAAAGGGTCTCAGAAAAACTGATCGTACTATGTCTAAAAGCCTATGCATAACAGTAACTAATATCTTCTTCGAAAACCCAGCCATTTTCTATCATATATTTGAGAGTATCTTCAAGCGAAAACCATACAAATTGAAAGAGAAGTGAATATTCTCCATATGGGCAAAAGTTACCATTGGGAAATGAATCTAGTATTGTGTCGATCATATTACTGCGTAACCTAACAGCTAAAAATAAATGGTTCTCTATGTAGTCGGTCTCAGTTGGTTTCACCTTGGCATCAGCTCCTGCTGCTAGCAAATCCAGGACTCTCTCTCTGTTATCTGTTCTAATAGCATCTGATAAAAGTGTATAATTCCTTGAATAGAGATTGACATCAGCTCCTGCCTTAACCAAACACCAGAAGATTTTTCTGTCTTCTGCGAATCCAGAGGAATATTTCCAACTTCATCAAGACTATTCACATCTGCTCCAGATTCTATCAGAGCTCTGACTCTTTCAATATTTCCCCCCTTAACAGCCGAGTAAAGATCCATATTGTTTTATACCTAAGAAGTTAACGTTCCGAAATGCAGAAAATTGTAGTTTTTTCCAACTGTGACAGACGAAATGTACTGGAGCTTATAACCTGTTGTCCTACCTTATATCTTAATCCAGTTTCCTGGAAAACTGAAGTACAACTACCATTATTCAGTCATACATTTAAGAGATATAAGAAAATTTATAGTGATGATAAAACAGAAAATATATCTACGAATAAAAATAAAATATTGAAAAAATGTTTTTAAAATTTAAATTTTATGAATCATTAAATTATAAACATGTGTTATTGATTAGAAATATCTACCCAAAATATAATACTATTTTAAGTTTTAAGAAAACTTTTTAAGCTCATATAAAATTTGTTAACTTCAATATGTAACCTTTTTTGAAATTATTAAAACCTTGTATCGCACCTTATGAATCCTTCTTTCTTTTCAATTATAATAATAAAACACTTTTAAAAGCAACAAATATATAAGAAAAACAAACTAGTTTCATTTTGGAATACAGTGGTACCTCGACATACGAGCGCCCCAACATACGAGTTTTTCGAGATACGAGCCGACGAGCAAGTGATTTTTGGCTTTTAGTTACGAACGAAATTCGAGATACGAGTTCGGTTCGGTAGTAACACGCAGTCGCGCCATCACGATCAGTTAGCAGCGTGCTTCCGCTGTGATAAGTTATATTTTGTGTTCGCGGTTTGTGTTGCGTTTACATTTACAGTTTTATTTCATTTTTTTTATAACCATGGATCGGAAGATAGTTTGTAAAAAGTCAAGTGCAAAGAAAAAGATGATGAGTATTGAATTAAAACGTTAAATTATAGAAAAACATTAGCAAGGTGTTCGAGTTGTTGACTTGTCGAGGCAGTATGGCCGTAGTACGTCCATGATATGTTCTGTGCTTAAACGGAAGGAGTCGATAAAGAGTGTAACGCCGGCTAAGGGCCTTACGATAATTTCCGAGCTGCGAACCTCCCTTCATGAAAATATGGAGAAACTGATGATGGTGTGGGTGACAGAAAAGCAGCCCCAAGGAGATACCTTGACGCAGACCATCATTTGTGAAAAGGCAAGAGCGATCTACGGAGATTTGCTGAAGCAAACCCCGCAGACTTCCATCGACGAGGCATCGGAAGAGTCATTTAAAGCCAGGCGGGGCTGGTTTGAGAATTTTAAAAAGAGGAGCGGTATTCACTCCGTTGTCAGACATGGTGATTTGTGCAATAAATAATTGATATTTTAAATACGTTTTTATTATTTAAAACCACGTAACAAAAATAACTGGGGTGACATTTTGGAGGTTGGAACGGATTAACGGTAGTTCAATTGTTTTGTATGGGGAAATTTGCTTCGAGATACGAGTAATTCAAGATACGAGAAAGGTTGCGGAGCAAATTAAACTCGTATGTCGAGGTACCACTGTATATAGTATTCGATTAAAAAGAACACCTGTATATACCAGAAACCTAGGTTAATCAAATATTAAAAAGTAAATACTTAAAATTTAAAGCCAAAAACAGATAACCGTCAGTTTCATCTTTAGGTATGAATTCATGGTAAAAGCATTTGCCTTTTTAAAATAAATATTTAGTCAGATGAATATAATTTATTAGTGGTGTTAACCTGAAACATTTTTATATTTTAATACACACACTTTTAGGAATTTAAAATTTCGCTAGATATATTTATTCACACAAATATAATGGTGCAGGTAGCACCAAAGAATCCTAAATGTCAAATTAACAATTTTCTTGACAAATTCTCTCAATGGTGCAGAGAGCATGGAATAATGGTAAATCCACATAAAACTCAAGCATGCTTCACCAGCACATTACAATCAACAAAACCATTAAAATCCTTGGTATCACCTTTGATTCCAGAAGAAAACTTATTGAAAAACTCAATTATTGTTTACCAAAATTTCGATGGCTACTCCCAAGGCTCGCTTGCGCCGTAAAATGGTAATTTGGATCAACCTTCAATTCCGGACACAAAACTTACAAGAGAGTCGTTCTCCCAGCGTATGGCTTTGGTGTCTGGAGAAGACGTGCATAATGGTACTCGCAAACTTCGTAAGCTCCACTATAAATATTCGAAAGCAATAATAAGAGACGGCATACCGGAACCACCTCACTTGATATCTCTATAAAGGGTCACATCGAATATTCAGAAACCTTGAACAGGGGACATTATGAATCACGCCCGAGTTACTTTACCCTCCTTTACAAAATATAATATATTTCAGCAAATCACTACAACAAAATGTCGCCACCATTTATACATATAGATCCCAATCATCAGAAGTAGTTAGGGCTGTAGGTTTCCTACTACCTCCCCTACAACCCATGCAACTTAAACTTCACCAGGAGCGCTCAGCGTTCCAAGCTGAACTACTAGCCATACTTTAGGCAACAAAAATCACCAATACTTTATCATTGCTTCAAACCGCCAATCGGCTCTTTCAGCCATATGTAGATCCCGGCCCCCAAGAACAGAATTGATTGCGGAAATCATCTACAGCCTGCAATGTTCACCAAATGTGCAACTTTGCTGGGTCAAAGCAGTATTACAGGAAACGAACTGGCTAATCAGGCGGCAAAAGTAGCAGCACATTCTAACTTGCCACTATCTTTTACCACCCTCCCAGTGAGCGTCGCGAGCGGTAAAAAAGCAAATAACCTATAATTTTGGTGAGACCTCTACACCCAAGATAACTCCACCTGAAATCTAAGAATATTTGCTGCTAACCCGAGACTATTGCTCTCAGTGCTTCTAGAGATCATCAACCTAAGTACAGCATCCCTAGGAAATGTCCAAGGAAGAAATCTGCCTGGCACCACCTCAGTAATTGGACTTCCAATGGCTTGTAAATAAAACCAAGTCTTATGTCACAGCCCGGGTGACTTCTGTACGTGGCTCCAAAAACCTGGGTTTCCCAAATAAAGAATAATACACAAATTTATCTATTTATTTTATCTCTACATGTAAAATTTGTGCATATATAAGAATACTTGTTCATCAGCTATGCATTTTCTCAATAGCTTAGTTATCTGGCGGAAATATTTACAGGGCATAAAGTCTGAAAAATGTTTTCGTCACATTTTTAACCGAGCAAAATCAAAATTAACCAAGTTCAAGGAGAAAATACTTATATTTGGTCAGAAAATGATGATGATATTTCTGTATCATGTTTAATTGACAGAAACTATATTATTTCAAAGATTATACACGGCGAAAGCCCTACCAAGATTCTAGCAGCAAAACATTCAATGGATCGGAAGACAGACGAAGCCAGAGAGAGAGAGAGGTCATTTCAATAAACAAATAAAAATGAAGTTCAAAAGCAACTTTTTCAGAATTTTTTCTTACAATTAAAACTACAAATAAAAATTATGAAGCCTATTTAACTTAAAGAAATATAATATTTAAATATTTTGTGATCGAAATATGATGGATAGAGATAAGAAAGGATTTTTAACCTAGAATTAAAAAATATTTGATATATAGGAATGATGTATTTATTTTGGAGTCAGAAAATGATATGCTAAACTTTTTGCATGATTACTTGTAATAATTATAGAACATTAGAGCCCATTGTACAAGGATGGATCAATATAAAACGTTCCAAGTTTTTTTTGAGTGCACACTATAATACAATTTTATTTTTAATCCTTTACATAACCCTCTCTTTTTTCTAAACACTTCTTCCAAAGGTTAGGTAGCTTGTAAATTCCCTTCAAGAAAAAATCTCATGTGTGTTGGGTAAGTCATCCATGTACCGCATATTTAACTTGATAATCAGTCTTGAAAATGCCACAATAAAATAGTTTTAAGTGTGCAAATAAATAATATTCTCTCGGGGCTGAATCAGGAGAGTAAGGGGGATGGTTTAGAACTTTGAAATTTAATTTATTGATGGTTTCAATGGTGAAATTTGCCACGTGTTACCGAGCATTATCATGCTGTAGGCAAACACCTCTGCTCAGCAAACCAGGAATTTTGGAACGAATTTTCGGCCTTCATTTTTTTTAAGTAGATCAGAATAAACTATGCTATTAACTGTTTGGCCTTTAGGAAGATAATCTTCTAAGATTCATTTTTACCCTCCCAAAAATATTCTGTAGTACTTTTCCAGCAGAGGCTGTTATCCTTGGTTTCTTGGTGTTGGTGAACCCTTGTGATGCCATTCTGAACTTGATCTCAAAGAGTCAGGAATGTGATGTTGTATGCATGATTCATTTCCAGTCACTATTCTATTAATAAAATCTTCACCTTCAATTTCATAACGTTCCAAAAGCTCTTTACAAGCGTTAAGACGTTTTACCTACATTTCCTTTGTGAGCAGCCGAGACACTCATCTTGTACAAATATTTCTGTCCTTTAAATGTTGTGTAATGATTTTCTGGAGACAACCATAACTGAATTTCGGAAAAAAATAACTCTAATTCTAATGTTGCGATCGTTCTGTATCATATCGTCTTTGGTCCAGGTGGCTGCATTATCACTAACCTTGACCGGGGCGCCAGGTCGCGGTGCGTCATCAAAACTCTCTATGCCGCGTTTTAATTTTCTAACCTATTAATATTGTTGCACCAGGTTGCGGCTTGGCAGACTCTTCAGCCTGGATTCTCTCCTGTGCTGGGTCTTGCATCTTACCAGAGCGTGTTTCAACCATCCTGCAAATTTATAAAAGGGAATAACGAGATAAGTCTTCTTTAAGTAGCCACCAGAATCCTGTATTTATTTTCTCACATCAAAGAGAGCAGTGAAGTCACGTGTACCTAAATACAAATGATGACAATCTAAATAATCTGTGTTTTAAATAAATATCATAGAATATAAAAATAAATAAATATATAATTTAAATTTCAAATATATTAAAAATAATATAAGAAATACGCCATTAATCATGATGTAACACTTCCCCCTCTCCAGAGGTCGTCACGTCCTCGTGAGTTACCTCATCAATTCTCTCAAAATAGGGTTTGAGTCTTGAGACATGGACAATCAATGGGTCTTGGCCAGGATTATCTTTTGGCTCAATTAAGTAATTTACGTTAGACAGCTTCTTTAATATTCTATATGGGCCAAAATATTTTCTCAGTAGTTTCTCACACTTTCCTATTTTCCTAATTGGTGTCCAAACTGCTACTAATTCTCCTGGTTCGTAGCTTCTTTCCATGTGTTTCTTGTCATAGTTCTTTTTCATTCTTTCTTGAGTCTTTATTGTGTTGTTAATAACTAATTTTCTTGTTCTGTTTATTTTGTCTAAGTGATGTTTTATGTATTCATCATAATCATCTTTGTCAATGTCCACCGAGATATTCCTGTCGTCCAAAAGAGACGTGGGTTCTCTTCCAAACATCAGGAAAAAGGGAGAATATCCTGTGGTTTCCTGAATTGTAGTATTGTAAGCGTGAGTGATGAATGGGAGTATTTCGTCCCAATTTTTCTGATCAGTGTTCACATACATACTGAGCATATTGATCAATGTTCTATTTAACCGCTCTGTCAATCCATTAGTCTGGGGATGATAGCTCGTTGTGAAGCAATGTTTAATCTTGCACGTTTTCATCACCTCTTTCATTAAATTACTGGTAAATTGAGAGCCTCTGTCACTAATAAGATATTGTGGGGCTCCGTGCCGAAGAAAAATATCCTCTACTAGAAATTTAGAAACTTCTTTCACTGTTGCTTCCGAGACTGCTCTTGTTTCTGCATATCTAGTGTAGTAGTCCGTCAGCACGATTATCCATTTTTTCCTGTTTTTCGTAGATGGTAGTGGACCAACAAAGTCAATTCCAATTCTTTCGAAAGGAAAGTTGGCTGGGGGGATGGGCTGTAGTAGTCCAGAAGGTAATTGGTTTGAGCCTTTCCTACTTTGGCAAAGGTGACACGTCTTAACGAATTCTGAGACATCCTTTAGCATGGATGGCCAAAAGTATTTACTCTTTATTCGGTACATGGTTCTGGCGACGCCCAGATGGCCATTCGACATATGATTGTGATATTCTTTCATAATTTCTCTCTTTTTATTCTCTGGAACCACAAGCAACCACGCCCTGCCTTCAGGGTTCGGGTTTTTCTTAAAGAGGCATCCATCTTCTTCTTTAAAGTTTTGCGCAATTGATCGCCTGCTTCCATTAAGGTTTTTCTTAACACTTTCGATAAATTTATCCTCTTCGTCTGTTATTTGATTTAAAAATAGCCTTTCAAAATCCTCATCCCAATCAGTTTCTGGTAAGGGCCCCTAGATAAGCCATCGGCGTCCAGATGCTTCTTTCCCGATTTATGTATTATATCGAAGTCATATTCTTGAATTTTCAATGCCCATCTTGCCAATCGACCTGTTGGATCCTTCAAGTTTTTGAGCCAGCATAAGGCGTGATGGTCTGTTACTATTTTAAAGTGTCTTCCATAAAGGTAGGGTCGTAATTTTGACATTGACCAGACAACGGCCAGACATTCTTTTTCAGTGGTTGAATAATTTTGCTCCGCTTTACTTAGGGTACGACTCAAATATGAGATCACCTTCTCTTCACCACCGATGTCTTGGACAAGTGTTGCACCTATGACGATGTTGGACGCATCAGTATGAACATAGGTAGGTGCATTTGGATTGAAGTGACCTAAAATTGGTGGACTTAATAGTGCTGTTTTTAGGGTTTGAAACGCTTCCTCTTGTCTTTCTGTCCAGGTAAATGATACACTTTTTTTTATAAGGTTGGTCAAAGGGTCAGCAATTTTTGAAAAGTCTTTGATAAATTTTCTATAATATGAACACATTCCCAAAAAGGATTGTACTTCTTTGACCTTTTTGGGCCGAGGAAAATTTCTGACAGCTTTGATGTTATGTTCCGCGGGTTTTATACCATGTTTGCTCGTTATATAGCCGAGAATCTCCAATTCTTCAAAAGCAAATCGGCATTTTTTGTCGTTTAACCTTAAATTAGATTCACGAAAACATCTGAAAACAGCTTCAAGTCTTTTGAGGTGCGTTGGAAAATCCGGGCTATATATGATAACATCATCCAGATAACACAAACAAATTTGCCATCTCAGATTTCCAAGCATATTCTCCATATTTCTCTCAAAGGTAGCAGGCGCGTTACAAAGTCCAAAAGGCATCACGTTGAATTCATATAATCCATGCGCTGTAGTGAAAGCTGTTTTCTCTTTGTCTCTTTCTTCGACTTCAACTTGCCAATATCCAGATCTGAGGTCTATTGCTGAGAAGTGTGTAGATCCTTGGAGAGTATCCATAACTTCGTCTATTCTACGGATCGGATAGACATCTTTTACTGTCACATTATTCAGTTTTCTGTAGTCCACACAAAATCTGTATTTACCATCTCGCTTCTTGACCAATATTACTGGAAAAGACCAGGGGCTAGAAGATGGCCTAATTATGCCTTCTGTAAGCATCTCGTCAATTTGCTCTTTTATAATATCTCGTTCTTTAGCACTTACCCGGTAAGGCTTGTGTTTAATTGGCTTCGCGTCTTCTGTGTCTATCCGATGTTTTGCCAAATTGGTTCTCCCTAATCTCGACGAAAAAAGATCTCCATACCTTTCTAAAACTTGTTTTAACTCCTTCTGTTCCTTTGGTGAAAGATTTTCGTTTATTTGGAATCTAGGTTCTTCGTTCTTTTCTACCTCTCTTTCTCGACTCACATTTATTTTCGCTGGACTACTTCCAAAAGCCAATGTTTGGTTTTTCATTATTTTTAACGGTCGAGGATACGGATTAGTTATCCAGATGTGTGTTTCCCTATTTATAACATTGATCAAGCTTCTTGCTAGACGAAGTCCATTTGTTTGAAACATTTTGCTGCTCTCCTCGATAATATATTCTCCATCCTCTGTTTCTACCAATGCCTTGATCAATTTCATGGAACATTCCGGTACAATGGAATCCTTGGCACTCTTTATTTTCAACATTTCAAATTTGATTTCGTCATGATTATTCGTCAAATCATATTTTATAGTTTCTTGCTTACAATCTATTTTTGCGTTCATTTTCTTAAGGAAATCTCTCCCAAGAATTAATGTCCGTAAATGCGTTTTCAATATCACAAAGTTGTGTGATAATGTTTCGTCATCAATTTTTATATTTAAAAATATACTTCCTACCATGTCCAATTTTTTTCCATCGGGTCCTGCACAAATTTTTGCGAGTTTACTTATACCATGGCCTGTATCGAGGGCCGTTCTGAGGTCGACCACTGAGAGGTCAGCACCTGTATCAACCAAAGCTTCACAAGTCCCTATCTTGTCCACATTAATTTTTAATTTGTATTTAGGGTCCAACTTCTTGATTCCGTTTATGGTCGACTTGCTTTGATTGACAGATTCAGGCGCGACGCTTAGTTTAAATCTTCCAACACGGAATATCTATTCCGGGTAGGAATATTTGTCTGTGTGCTATGACATACATCAGCATAAAGCCGAGGTCCTGATTTCTCTGATATTTCATTCATTTGGCATTTTTCTTCGACCTTCTCTTGGGTATCTGCTGGATCCTCTTCTAGGATTCTTATAAACTTGACCCTACAATAACGGGCCACGTGCCCTGGCTTGTTACATTTAAAGCAGATTGGTCTTCCATCTTCCGTCCTATTTTTGCTCACTTCTTGGCTTTTATTGTAAGTGTTTCTCTGAAGGTTTGGTTTCGGCACAAAGTTAGGATTATAAGGACGTCTAGGGGTAGAGGGCTGGGGAAAGTTGTTTCGATACTGTCTGGGGGTAGGAGGGGAGTCGTTCTTGTAATTATTGGAAACAGGGGCTTGGGGCCTGGAAGTGGTCTGGTAGTTTCGTGCGGCAGTCGGCGGCACGTACCTCGATTGTTGTTGGGGTCTAGAATAGCGTGGACCGTTATATAGGTTTCTGGATTTCTCCACACGTTCCCGATACTTCTTTTCAAAAGAATCCATTTTCTTGCACACGACAAGAAGGTCATCGGTCGTTTTAGGAGGGTTCAGGTAGAGCGCGAATGAGTACTCTTTTTTCAGTCCTCCAATAACATGTTCAATTTTTGTTTCTTCTTCCATTGCGGGGTCAACCTTGTTGCACAACACTAGAATGTCTTCCGCGAACCTGATTGCTGGTTCATTCCAGTGTTGCATTCTGTTGAGCTTCATTCTAAGTTCTTCTTTATTCGCGTCCAAAGAAAAATCCTGAATGAGGCGGATTTTAATATTTTCCCAGCTCGTGAAACTAGCCTTGTGTAAATTCAACCAGGTTTTAGCGCTTCCCGTCATGTTCATGGCGGCATAACGAGAGATAATGTAGTCTGCCCAATGGTACAAGAAGCCAATTTCTTCAAGAGATTCAATCCATGGGCGAGGGTCTTCCGTTCCATCATACTTGGGGATGTCGATGTTGGGATTCAGGACAACTGGGTCGGAACTAGCATCTCTACCAATTGTTGCACCAGGTTGCGGCTTGGCAGACTCTTCAGCCTGGATTCTCTCCTGTGCTGGGTCTTGCATCTTACCAGAGCGTGTTTCAACCATCCTGCAAATTTATAAAAGGGAATAACGAGATAAGTCTTCTTTAAGTAGCCACCAGAATCCTGTATTTATTTTCTCACATCAAAGAGAGCAGTGAAGTCACGTGTACCTAAATACAAATGATGACAATCTAAATAATCTGTGTTTTAAATAAATATCATAGAATATAAAAATAAATAAATATATAATTTAAATTTCAAATATATTAAAAATAATATAAGAAATACGCCATTAATCATGATGTAACAATATATTCGATTTTAAGATAAACATTTAGCACCGTATTTATTCTGGAGTGAATTTCAAATGGTTTAACTCCTTCACGATAAAAAAAACGAACAACTGCTCGCCTTTTATACTTGGTGCAACTGTTGTTTTGGTCGTCATTTTATTGATAAAAATGTTGCTAAAGGTTTCCTTTTTTGACATTTAAAATGAGTATACCTATATACATTTGTTTCCTTCTTGTTTTTATTTCTATTAAACTATCGTTTTTTTATTGATTCACCCTTGTACAAACAGGTTTAGAAAGGTAATCAGTTATAATTCTTATTGAGGTTTAAACTTAGTAAAAATGAAAAAAAAGTTTGGAATGAGAATTTATGTTTCTCATTATTTTATTATTAATTCTAGGTAAAATAAATATTGCGAAATAGAAATTTTAGGAAATAATTATTAACATAAAGTTTTATCAAATTTCACAATATATGTAAATATATCTGAGAATACTCTTTATTTTTTATACAAGTCATATGAAAGCGTTTTATATAGATTTACTATCTCAGCATTATTCCAACTTGCTCACTCACGATGCTGTTAATCATTATTCGGAATATTTTTCAGAAATATCATATTTAAAATAATAATATAACCAGGGCCTATTGTTTTAAAATATGCTTGACTAACCGAATGAACAGGACTGGAAACGCCCTGGCTTTTATTTTCACCTGAGGAAATATATATATCTTGTTGAAAATTGAGCAATCCATTTTAAATAACAATAAAATACAAGCATATCTTGGATCGAATAATTTATTAAATACTTAACGGGTGACCCGGGCTTCGCCCCGGGATTGACCCGTGTGCATATCTACCCGAGTGATATATATTTAGATAAGATTTTTTTATAATTGTTTGTTATTAGCATTCTCTATTTGTTTGCATCAGCATAATTTAATCTAATCTTCGATAGAGGGCGCTGTTCATGAGCTAAGTTGAATAATTTGAATATATAGTTTTGATAATTTATTTATATATTTTTTTAAAAATAGCCTATCGTCTTCCCCGTATTTTTTTACCTATGTATGGAAATTTTGGTTTGAATTAGTGAACTACTGCGAATTTGTATACCGGACATACAAACAAACCAACATACAAACATTGATTTATATTCTACTAGCCGAATGACCCGGGCAACGCCCGGGTTTTACCCGATTAAATGTTTTTATTCAAATACTATTCGTTACAATTATAAATTGGCGCCGTGGATGGCATTCTTGTGAAACGTCCCGCTCCAAACTTTGTGTCTGAGAAGCTATATTTTTATAAAGAGATGATCTGGCTTTGTGTCTTCTGCTCGAATGAATGTTTTTCTGTTAGAATTTTGTTCCTGTATACTAAAAATGAACTGGCTTCACCCGTGGTCTCTGCTTTTTGGAATTTTTCCGGATATAATTTTGTATCTGATAATCAAACATGATACAGCAATATCGTCATCATCATTTTCTGACTAAAATATATATAGTTTTAATAATTGATTTATATATATATTTTTAAAAATAGCCTATCGTCTTCCCCGTATATTTTTACCTATGTATGGAAATTTTGGTTTGAATTAATGACCTACTGCGAATTTGTATACCGGACATACAAACAAACATACAAACATTCATTTTTATATATATAGATATACTCGGGGGAAAATTCTCTCGGGTAAAACATAGGCGTTACCCTGATCTTTAGGATAATTATACCTTTGTAATCACAAATAGGCCATCGTTCTTTTAATTCAAAATTTAACACATTAAAAAATATAATAAATCTCCAAAAAATAGAATTGTCATATCGAAAGAGTGTATAAAACCTGAAAGAGTTATTTATAAAAATCGCTTCTATATAATTTATATAAAATGAGGAGATTGGATGGCATATAACATCATATATATTGGGAGAATAATTATATATATAAGGACAGCCTTCAAAACCCATAGACCTTTATCGTTACTTGTAGACCATACAGTTAGGAAAGGACATATGCCAGATTTTGATAATGCAATAATTTTATACAACAATATACAGGATAAACACTCAAGATTATTTCTGGAGAGCTGGGCATCTTACGATGATAAAAATAGCATCAATAGGAAATAGAAATACCACAATCATACCTACAGTTAAAACAAAAATAGTCCAAAATATATTTAGCATTTTATTCCTGAAGATACAATAATTCAAATTAAAATGGTCTGGTCACACCAACATATGCTATAGAAAACAACACTTCTCGTGCGCGCATCACGCGGATAACAAGCTTAGAAGGTTTTTGAATTTTTCCGAGAAGAAGATAGGCGAACAGCCTCGTCGAAATATTGAATTTTAATAAATTTATTGATCCAAAATATGCTTTTATTTTAAATATATATATATACAGTAAAACCTCCATGAAAGGACACTTCTCTATAAAGGACAGTTTTCATTTGAAAATTTACCATTTTTACTATTTAGCAACTTTCCGGTAAGAGGACACCTCTCCCTAAAGGACACATTGGCTCTGCAATTAGGTGTTGTCCTTTACAGGAAGGTTCTACTGCATATACACGGTGGGATCAAAAAATTCCCGAACTTTTAAAAATTAAAATATATAAAAACTTTTGAAAAATGTAAAATCAATTTTAATGTAAAGAACAAAGCCTAAACTATAATTCAATTCAGAAACTCAAGTAAATGCGCATGCGTAGTTTTCATTTTAGGCATATTTTTGTTGTGAGTATTTAGCTCGCGTCGGTTTCTGCAATGTCATCATTTGAGCAAAGGGCAAATTTTGAATTTTGTGTGAAATTAAAAAAATTCTTTCACAGAGACATTAGCATTAATCAATGAAGCTTATAAAGACGAAAATTTGCTACAAACGCAAGTTTATTTCTGGAATAAACGTTTTAAAGATGGCCGTAAGAGCATCGCAGCTGATTCAAGGTCAGGTCGGCCATTGACGTCAACAACGGATCGCAATATTGGACATGCTGATAGAAAAATACTATTGATAATATATCAGAAATACTTGGAATATCGTATGGTAGTTGCCAAAAAATTATTGGTGAACATTCAAACATGAAAAATATTTGTGGTTATTTTTTCCACGAAATTTAAAATTCAAGGTGTGTCCAATAAATAATGAGACTGGTCAAAAATAAAGAAAAAATAGAATGATTAAAAAAAAATTATTAGTATTTTTCAAAATAGTCCTCTCCCGCATCTATACATAATTTCCATCTCTTCTCCCATGATTTAAAACATTTAGAAAAGGCATCTTTCGGGATGTTCTTCAAGACCTTTTTTCGAATCCGCTATGATGGACTCTCTAGTGTCAAATCTCCTTCCTTTTAGAGACATTTTGAGTTTTAGAAAGAGAAAAAAATCATTTGGAGCTGGATCTGGGAAATAGGGAAGTTGTTGAAGTATTTGGATGCCGTGTTTAGCCAAATAAGTCAGTACAGATTTAGCGGTGTGTGGTGGTGCATTATCATGATGAATAATTCAATTTTTGGAACTCCACATTTCACTTCTTTTCAGACGTATTGATTCACGTGCACGTCTCATAATGTTCAAATAATACTCCTTATTTATGTTTGACCTTCCTCTAGATATTCATAGTGCACAATTCTCTTTATGTCAAAGAACGTGACCAATAAGACTTTGTTTTTTGACTTGCGAAGTCGGGATTTCTTCGTTCTTGGTTCATCTTTTCCATTCCACTCCATGGATTGGCGTTTTGTTTCCGGGTCATACCCGTAAACCCATGTCTCGTCTCCAGTTATTACTTTTTCCTTTAAATTAGGGTTTTCTTTAACCATTTCAAGCATTTTTTTGGCAACTTTAACGCGATTCTCCTTTTGTTGGATTGTGAGCATTTTAGGGACAAAATTTGAAGGTGTCTTCTTTAACTGCAAGTCTTCTTTAATTATCGATCCAACTAATGATTTTGATATCCCTGTTTCTTCCTCAATGTCCCGTAATCCTATTTGTGGATTTTCTTTTATCAAATTTGAAATTTGGCTCACCTTTTCAGGGTTCCTGTGCAGAATTGGACGTCCAACACGCTTCTCATCTTTCGCCGATTCCATTCAATTTTTAAATCGTGAAAACCATCTAAATGTGGTGGGCTTATTTTAATTTTCAAATGCCAATTTCAGAAAATCTAAAGATTCTGAAGCCGATTTCCCAATTTTGTAGCAAAATTTAATACAAATTAGTTGTTCGAATTTTCTATTCATTACAAATTAGAAGTTGTTATGCAAGGCGTTCTTTTTAAAAGCTTACAATTCATCGACTGCGAGCGAAATCACGTGATGTGATATACCGCAGTGTAGCTGAAGCTTTCTATATTTTTAATAGACTTTAAAAAAATTATCATTTCATTTTTTCCTTGTTTTTGACCGGTCTCATTATTTATTGGACACACCCCCCCCCCCCCTTATATCAAGAAAGAGAAACCATATTATCAATTTGCAAAGATTTAATTGAAACTGCAATTAATGATTCTGATTTTGACGTGACAACGTCTTAAATTAGGTTGCGGCTGGGAGTCACTTATGAAAAAGTGTAACGCCCGGTAACGTTACGATGAGTCACCGAACGAGAGTGCTGCGCGCGCAGCGCTAGAGAATTAGGCGCATTGAATCGGCGCATGCTTGTCTCTGTCTTTGTCTTTCTCGAACGTTCTTGGCGTTGGAAAAACAAGAAAGCGTCATAATACAAGTTCACACGTGTGGTTAAAGTATCGTCAGCTGTGTCTGTAGTGAAAATGTGGAGTGCTTAGATTCGTCATTTACAACAACTACAACAATAAAGGTAAATAATTGTACACTGATATTTCATTATCGTAAACTATGATTGATTGATTAATTGTTAGATTGACACAAAAGTTGAGAAACTGAGTTTATAGGTTATGTCATACTATTGATAAATGTTGATAGTGTTAAGTAAATTATTAGTTTAAAATTAATTAATTAATTAATTATTATTTTATAAATTTTAAATAGTTTCAAATTTATTTAGCAAAAATTTGAACCTTCGATCTGAATAAATGTTTTGATTTTCGAATTGATTATTTAAAATTACAAATATTAAGAAAAAGTGGCAGATATAAGAAAACTTTTTTTAAACTGTGTTGAGCAAGAATTTTAACATCTAATATAAGTAAATGTTTTAATTTTCAACTTCATCATTTACAATTACAAATTTTATTTAATTTCAAATTTATTTAGCAAAAATTTGAACCTTCGATCTGAATAAGTGTTTTGATTTTCAAATTGATTCTTTAAAATTAAACATTCATCCATTCAATTTCAAATGTTCAACAGGAATCACCACTCTCAAAACAATGGAAACGGTGCCTTCAACTTCCAGTACTTCAATGGAGACGGAGGATATCGTGCCGTCAACGTCTGCAGTACCTTTCGTTGTTCCACACACCACCTCTACCGTCAGAACGAATGCTCAGCGACAACGTGAGTACAGACTACGAAAAGCATTGACCAGAACTCCTGAACAAGTAAGAGCCTTTGCAAAAGCGGCTGCGAAGAGGCAACGCAGGTTCAAGCTACGTAAATCTGCTAACATAGCCCTCACCAGCGGTACGTCAGAGTCACCTGCTTCAACGTCTTGTTCTGTGGTGGAGAGAACAAGCGTTCCTGTCGTGGCGGAGAGAACGAGCGTTCCCCTAACTAACGCTCAACGGCAACGTACATTCCGACAACGTAGAGCAGCATCTTCTCGGACTGATGTACAACCGACTACTTCTTCAAGCCAAACAGCAATACAACTGGAACAATCCACCTGGTATACCAAATGGTCATCGTCAATACGGAGATTTCAATCTACTTTTCTGGACAACGATTTTGGCCATGCTTGCTCGGTTTGTGACAGAGTGTGGTTCAAGAATGACCTTAAAACCATCACAGCACTACAACTGAAGGTAATCTCGGATTGGTACGTTAAGGAAAATCGGCAGCTACGCAAGGAGGATTATACAAAGTCTTGCAACACCTGTAGACAATCACTGAATAAGCGTAAGCTTCCTACTCTCGCAAAGGTCAACGGCTTCTCATATCCTGACATACCTCCAGGTCTACCGCCTCTGGATCCTATCAGTGAACGTTTGGTCTCACCGCGCCTTCCATTTATGCAAGTGCGTCGACTGCGTCATGATTTCTCTTATGGAATTATTGGACAAGTGATAAACGTCCCAGTCAACGTACAAGACATGGTAAAATGCTTGCCTCGCCATCTAGAAGAGGACGATGTTATCAACGTTAACATCAAAAGGAATCTTGCACACAGAACAAATTACATCAGCGGGTACATGTCTAAGCGTACGGTCAAAGAATGGTTAGATGTACTTCAAAATTCAAGTCTATATCGTTTGTACGATATCAAAATAGATTTGTCAAGACTGCAGCCTGCATTGCCATCAGATGAAGGCCTTCAAGATGATCCTGCTAATCGGATCGAAGCAATCTCCGCCGAATATACGCCCGAGTCTGAAGTTCTTGCTGCGAGACAGCACACACTACTGTGGAATGAAGAGGATTGTCTTGACATCGCACCAGGACATCGAGCAACGCCTCTTAACATCATTTATGACCGTCATGCAGAAGAACTATCATTTCCTGCGATATACTTCGGAGAGCCCCGCCGTTTCAACATGAACATTTCAGTGACACCGTACATGATGGCGACCAGTGAAATACGACGGAGTGACAGGCGTGGAGCCACGCCTCAAAAAGTCTTATACGATGCAATGAAGATTCTACGTCTGCGAATGGTCGATGGGATTTACAGCACATTCCGAAGTGTTTCGATCACAGAGAGCGTAACTCGACGTATGTTAGAGGATCCGGAGTTTCTCAAAGAATTCGTTGTGCAGAATCTCGCCTTTATGAAGTCGGTGCCAAACTCTGTCCAGTACTGGGCCTCTCGTAAACGAGATCTCTTCGCTATGCTCCGTCAACTTGGTAAACCGACCATTAAGTTTACATGTACAATGTTTTAGTAAACAAAATATATTTCTATAGTTAAAATTTGTGCAATTCTTATTTTCATTCAATTCCTTGTTCCTATTGTGCAATTTAATTATATTCATATCAATAAATATTCTACCGTTGTCACGTAAAATCTTCGCCCGTAAAACCGACTTTACAGGCAACCATTGTTTTTTTTTAAACAATAATAACTGGTGATGAAACATGGTGCTTTCTTTTTGATCCACCAACCAAAAAACAATAACTCGAATGACACACACCAAATTCTCCTAGGAAGAAGAAAGTTCGTTTTGACAAGTCCAAAGGAAAAGTAATGCTTGTAGTGTTTTTCGATTATCGAGGGCTTGTCTATTATGAATTTATTAAATAGGGGGTTGCTATTAATAAACAGGCATACAAAGAAATACTTGTGCGCCTTCGTGATGCGATAGGAAGAAAAAGAAACCAACTCTTTAAATCAAAACAGTGGAAATTGCTACATGATAATGCCCCTGCTCATAGAGCCATTATTGTTCAAAACCTTTTAGCCAAACGCTCTGTATCTGTCTTTCCGCATCCTCTTTACTCTCCTGATATCGCCCTATGTGATTTATTCTTCTTGCAAAACTTAAAATGGCGTTAAAAGGGAGACGCTTTTCATCGTCATAAGAAGTAATTGAAAATGCGACGGTGGAGCTAAACAAGCTTAGAAAAATTGACTTTGAACTAGCATTTTAACAGCTTTATTCACGCTGGAAAAAAAATGTGCAGATAACCAAGGCTCCTATTTAGAGAATTTTGATGTTTAAATATACTATACTACGAATAAATAACACAGGTCTATAAAAAAGAAAACCTTTTTTGCCGGAGAAAACCTGATGTTGATTCTAATGTAAGTTTTCATGCTGAATTCAAAAATGAAATCAGAAGTTTTCCATGACCCATAGTTCTCGCAGGATAACCAATTTTTCCCTATAAATTGGTATATACAGTAATAATGCAGAAAATGTTACGTAAGCATTTTTAAAAGTAAACATCATTACATTAGCTAGCGCTTTATATTTGACACGAAGAGTTGATATGTGGAGCCAAAAGCTTTATTTTATTTGTTATTAATTGAATTTTGCTCTTTAAGAATCATAAATATTGATTTAAATAACAAATTATTGAATTTTTAATTAAATATGTTCATTTTATAATGCAATATGTTTTGCTTTCAACTCAAAAATAACGACAAGCTCTGGAATGCTATTTGCTGAATAACAGTTTTAATATATATATTTAAATTGAACCTAACGATTTGTTTAATAGATTTGCAACAGAAGTGACAGGTAAATTTGAAGTGATCAGTTTATTCTTCTCTATCGATTTGCTTTTATAAATCGTGTGCACTAGACTGTGTCAATATGCCGAGGCGTTGCATTAATATTCCTGATATTTTCTGTCACATTTGTGGGGAATTAACTTTCAAAGTTCAAAAAGGCGAAACTTTACACCGCTCATCAAAAAGTGCTATCAACTTTATTTTGGCTGTAAAGCCGGTGACCAAGATAAGACTTGGGCTCCTCATCATTGTTGTGAAATTGGTGCTCGACGTCTTACAGGGTGGATTAAAGGTGAGTGCCATATGCCTTTTGCGGATCAAATGATATGGAGGGAACCTAAAGACCATTCTTCAGACTGTTATTTTTGTTTGACAAAGACTACAGGTATTACATCCAAATCTAGACATACAGTTGAATATCCAGATTTGCTCATAGTGATATTTTACCTGTGCCACAGCCTCCTGAAAATGTTATATTTAGTGACGATGATTCAGATAGACGAGAGCAAAAGTTGGATAACACAAATTTTGAAGCTGGTGCTTCATCTGAACCTCATTTGTTGACCCAAGGAGATTTAAACGACCTCGTACCTGATTTAGATTTATCCAAAAAACAGAGTGAACTTTTAGACTCTAGGTTAAAAGACTGGAATCTGCTGCATAAAGGCACAGAAGTATGCTTTTTTCGCAAGCGTCAAGGTGAATTTCAAGACCTATGTTCACAAGAGAATGGTTCAATATATTGCAATGATGTTGTTAGTCTAATGGAAGCGCTTGGTCATGACCATGATACAGAAGAGTGGCGTTTATTCGTTGATTCTTCGAAAATTATTTTGAAAGCTGTTCTCCTTCACAACGGAAATAAGTTCCTATCAGTGCCAATAGCACATGCATTCAACATGAAAGAGACTTATGAAGACATGAAACTGCTTTTAAAAAAGATAGAAAATGAAAGATACGGTTGGAAAGTATGCAGCGATTTGAAAGTCGTTGCTCTCTTGCGTGGATTACAGCTTGGATATACATTTTTTTTTTGTTTTCTGTGTGAGTGGGATAGCTGAGATAGGGAAAGGAATTACATTAAAAAAGCTGGCCAAACCGTGAAATCTTCACTCCAGGACATAAAAATATTGTAAATCCTCCCCTGATCGATTCAGAAAATATTTAATTACCACCATTACATATTAAACTGGGATTAATGAAGAACTTTGTCAAGGCAATGGATCGAAATCCCAGTGGATTTGCCTACCTAAAACAAAAATTATCTAGCATAAGTGATGCGAAAATTAAAGAAGGCATTTTCGTTGGACATCTCATTCGAGAATTGCTGCATGGATGGAAATTTTCAAAATAGTTTGAATGAAGTTGAAGTAGCAGCATGGAAGTCCTTTAAAAACGTTTGCAAGAACTTCTTAGGAAGTGTCAAGGTTGAAAATTACCGAGACATAGTTAATGATCTGTTGCTTTCCTACAAGGCACTGGTATGTAACATGTCTCTCAAGATCCATTTCCTGAATTCACATCTGGATTTCTTTCCAGACAATCTTGGTGCAGTTAGCGATGAGGATGGTGAGAAGTTTCATCAAGATATATCAAGCATGGAGTAGCTGTACCAAGGTAAATGGAGTCCCGGTATGCTTGCTGACTACAGCTGTACACTCAAGAAAGATGTACCACGAGCAAAAAATAAAATAAAATCCACTGTCACTACTTTTCAATAAAATGAATATATTTCGTTCATATAGACCTATATACACTGCGTGACATTGAAAATGGAACACCAAGAAATAGTGGCCATAAAAGTATGCAAATTTCAGGGTAGACGCGCCTAACCGAGTTATGCAAATGATGTAAAATGCGCAGCTCTCGTGCGCACATGGAGTAAGATATAATGAAGGGACCTTGCAGAAAGGACAGTATTCGTGTCGTTATTTCTTCAAGGAAAATCATTGTAGAAATTTTGTTCTTGTGTCAAAAGACACGTGTAATAACAGAGAATGCCAGGTCATCGTAAATGGAGGCAGTTCAAGCAGACAGACGCTTTTACGAGGGGCATGGTGATCGGACTGAAAAGGGCAGGTTGGTCCATACGTCAAATCGCAGCTGATACACACCTTGGTGCGTCCACGGTGCACCGACTGTGGAGAATATGGTTGGAACAAGAAAATGTGGCAATTTATAGGAATGTCGGTGCAACCAGAGTGACGTCAGCACGTGTGGATCGGCGTATCCTTCGACAAGCAGTGGCGGCCCCACAAGCCACTTGTACCGCCATCCTGCAACATGTGCAAGACACCCTAGATCATTCCGTCTCGACCAGAACCATTTCCCGTCGATTGGTTGCTAATGGCTTGCACTCATGCCGTCCGCTAAGAAGACTACCATTGACCCCTAGAATAGGCGCCAACGTTTGGAATGGTGCCGGGCTAGATCGACGTGGATGACGGAATGGTACAGGGTCGTGTTCTCAGATGAGTCGCGTTTCTGCTTGTCCAGTGATAGTCGCCGTGTACGCGTGTGGCGTCGACGTGGAGAAAGGTCCAATCCGGCAGCAATTGTGGAACGCCCCACCGTGCGACAACGTGGAATCATGGTTTGGGGCGCAATCGCGTATGATTCCAGGTCACCTTTACTTCGTATTCAGGGCACTATGACGGCCCAACGATACGTTGATGATGTGCTGCGACCGGTGACACTCCCCTACCTTCAGGGGGTACCCAATGCCCTTTATCAGCAGGATAACGCCCGACCGCACACTGCTCGCATTAGCCAACAAGCTCTGCAAGATGTACAGATGCTTCCCTGGCCACCGTACTCTCCTGATCTCTCACCAATCGAGCACGTCTGGGACATCATTGGACGCCGTTTGCATGCCTTGCCACAGCCGCGTTCAGAAGACGAACTGTGGCAAATGGTTGAGAGGGAATGGAGAGCCATCCCTCAGGACGCCATCTGTACTCTGATTGACTCTCTACCTAGACGTGTTGCTGCGTGCATCGCCGTCCGCGGTGGTCCTACTTGCTACTAAGCCGACGCCGTTCTCGCTCTGTATTATGACTATCATTTTGAAATAAAGATAACTTATTTTTCGTCCCTGTCTCTCTCTGTCTGCCGAGTTTCATCACTTTCTGACCACTATTTCTTGGTGTTCCATTTTCAATGTCACGCAGTGTATTAAAAACATTTCCAAATTTCAACTAGGTGTATCTCAAAATTCTTGCGTGATAGAAAAAAACTAATGGTATATTTGGAATCAGCACAAAGAGTTAAATTTAGATAAGATGCAGTTTCCTTTGGGACAAAGAAAAATAAATTTTGATAAACCAGTGTAATGTAATGAGGTTTATGCAAAAATGCTTACGTAATATTTTTTGCATTTTTGGTGTATTTATCCCAATACCAAAAAAAAGGCTGTCACGCAAAATCCATGGGTGATGGAAAAGTTCGGGAATTTTCTGATCCTACCTTGTATATAGGAAAAATAATAGAAAAATAAAAAATAAAAAGGTCAGGTGTTTAATCCCTATATATTGTTACATCATGATTAATGGCGTATTTCTTATATTAGTTTTAATATATTTGAAATTTAAATTATATATTTATTTATTTTTATATAAAATATTCTATGATATTTATTTAAAACAGATTATTAATTTATCATCATTTGTATTTAGGTACACTGTGACTTCACTGCTCTCTTTGATGTGAGAAAATAAAGAAAGGATTCTGGTGGCTACTTAAAGAAGACTTATCTCGTTATTCCCTTTTATAAATTTGTAGGATGGTTGAAACACGCTCTGGTAAGATGCAGGACCCAGCACAGGAGAGAATCCAGGCTGAAGAGTCTGCCAAGCCGCAACCTGGTGCAACAATTGGTAGAGATGCTAGTTCCGACCCAGTTGTCCTGAATCCCAACATCGACATCCCCAAGTATGATGGAACGGAAGACCCTCGCCCATGGATTGAATCTCTTGAAGAAATTGGCTTCTTGTACCATTGGGCAGACTACATTATCTCTCGTTATGCCGCCATGAACATGACGGGAAGCGCTAAAACCTGGTTGAATTTACACAAAGCTAGTTTCACGAGCTGGGAAAATATTAAAATCCGCCTCATTCAGGATTTTTCTTTGGACGCGAATAAAGAAGAACTTAGAATGAAGCTCAACAGAATGCAACACTGGAATGAACCAGCAATCAGGTTCGCGGAAGACATTCTAGTGTTGTGCAACAAGGTTGACCCCGCAATGGAAGAAGAAACAAAAATTGAACATGTTATTGGAGGACTGAAAAAAGAGTACTCATTCGCGCTCTACCTGAACCCTCCTAAAACGACCGATGACCTTCTTGTCGTGTGCAAGAAAATGGATTATTTTGAAAAGAAGTATCGGGAACGTGTGGAGAAATCCAGAAACCTATATAACGGTCCACGCTATTCTAGACCCCAACAACAATCGAGGTACGTGCCGCCGACTGCCGCACGAAACTACCAGACCACTTCCAGGCCCCAAGCCCCTGTTTCCAATAATTACAAGAACGACTCCCCTCCTACCCCCAGACAGTATCGAAACAACTTTCCCCAGCCCTCTACCCCTAGACGTCCTTATAATCCTAACTTTGTGCCGAAACCAAACCTTCAGAGAAACACTTACAATAAAAGCCAAGAAGTGAGCAAAAATAGGACGGAAGATGGAAGACCAATCTGCTTTAAATGTAACAAGCCAGGGCACGTGGCCCGTTATTGTAGGGTCAAGTTTATAAGAATCCTAGAAGAGGATCCAGCAGATACCCAAGAGAAGGTCGAAGAAAAATGCCAAATGAATGAAACATCAGAGAAATCAGGACCTCGGCTTTATGCTGATGTATGTCATAGCACACAGACAAATATTCCTACCCGGAATAGATATTCCGTGTTGGAAGATTTAAACTAAGCGTCGCGCCTGAATCTGTCAATCAAAGCAAGTCGACCATAAACGGAATCAAGAAGTTGGACCCTAAATACAAATTAAAAATTAATGTGGACAAGATAGGGACTTTTGAAGCTTTGGTTGATACAGGTGCTGACCTCTCAGTGGTCGACCTCAGAACGGCCCTCGATACAGGCCATGGTATAAGTAAACTCGCAAAAATTTGTGCAGGACCCGATGGAAAAAAATTGGACATGGTAGGAAGTATATTTTTAAATATAAAAATTGATGACGAAACATTATCACACAACTTTGTGATATTGAAAACGCATTTACGGACATTAATTCTTGGGAGAGATTTCCTTAAGAAAATGAACGCAAAAATAGATTGTAAGCAAGAAACTATAAAATATGATTTGACGAATAATCATGACGAAATCAATTTTGAAATGTTGAAAATAAAGAGTGCCAAGGATTCCATTGTACCGGAATGTTCCATGAAATTGATCAAGGCATTGGTAGAAACAGAGGATGGAGAATATATTATCGAAGAGAGCAGCAAAATGTTTCAAACAAATGGACTTCGTCTAGCAAGAAGCTTGATCAATGTTATAAATAGGGAAACACACATCTGGATAACTAATCCGTATCCTCGACCGTTAAAAATAATGAAAAAACAAACATTGGCTTTTGGAAGTAGTCCAGCGAAAATAAATGTGAGTCGAGAAAGAGAGGTAGAAAAGAACGAAGAACCTAGATTCCAAATAAACGAAAATCTTTCACCAAAGGAACAGAAGGAGTTAAAACAAGTTTTAGAAAGGTATGGAGATCTTTTTTCATCGAGATTAGGGAGAACCAATTTGGCAAAACATCGGATAGACACAGAAGACGCGAAGCCAATTAAACACAAGCCTTACCGGGTAAGTGCTAAAGAACGAGATATTATAAAAGAGCAAATTGACGAGATGCTTACAGAAGGCATAATTAGGCCATCTTCTAGCCCCTGGTCTTTTCCAGTAATATTGGTCAGGAAGCGAGATGGTAAATACAGATTTTGTGTGGACTACAGAAAACTGAATAATGTTACGGTAAAAGATGTCTATCCGATCCCTAGAATAGACGAAGTTATGGATACTCTCCAAGGATCTACACACTTCTCAGCAATAGACCTCAGATCTGGATATTGGCAAGTTGAAGTCGAAGAAAGAGACAAAGAGAAAACAGCTTTCACTACAGCGCATGGATTATATGAATTCAACGTGATGCCTTTTGGACTTTGTAACGCGCCTGCTACCTTTGAGAGAAATATGGAGAATATGCTTGGAAATCTGAGATGGCAAATTTGTTTGTGTTATCTGGATGATGTTATCATATATAGCCCGGATTTTCCAACGCACCTCAAAAGACTTGAAGCTGTTTTTAGATGTTTTCGTGAATCTAATTTAAGGTTAAACGACAAAAAATGCCGATTTGCTTTTGAAGAATTGGAGATTCTCGGCTATATAACGAGCAAACATGGTATAAAACCCGCGGAACATAACATCAAAGCTGTCAGAAATTTTCCTCGGCCCAAAAAGGTCAAAGAAGTACAATCCTTTTTGGGAATGTGTTCATATTATAGAAAATTTATCAAAGACTTTTCAAAAATTGCTGACCCTTTGACCAACCTTATAAAAAAAAGTGTATCATTTACCTGGACAGAAAGACAAGAGGAAGCGTTTCAAACCCTAAAAACAGCACTATTAAGTCCACCAATTTTAGGTCACTTCAATCCAAATGCACCTACTTATGTTCATACTGATGCGTCCAACATCGGCATAGGTGCAACACTTGTCCAAGACATCGGTGGTGAAGAGAAGGTGATCTCATATTTGAGTCGTACCCTAAGTAAAGCGGAGCAAAATTATTCAACCACTGAAAAAGAATGTCTGGCCGTTGTCTGGTCAATGTCAAAATTACGACCCTACCTTTATGGAAGACACTTTAAAATAGTAACAGACCATCACGCCTTATGCTGGCTCAAAAACTTGAAGGATCCAACAGGTCGATTGGCAAGATGGGCATTGAAAATTCAAGAATATGACTTCGATATAATACATAAATCGGGAAAGAAGCATCTGGACGCCGATGGCTTATCTAGGGGGCCCTTACCAGAAACTGATTGGGATGAGGATTTTGAAAGGCTATTTTTAAATCAAATAACAGACGAAGAGGATAAATTTATCGAAAGTGTTAAGAAAAACCTTAATGGAAGCAGGCGATCAATTGCGCAAAACTTTAAAGAAGAAGATGGATGCCTCTTTAAGAAAAACCCGAACCCTGAAGGCAGGGCGTGGTTGCTTGTGGTTCCAGAGAATAAAAAGAGAGAAATTATGAAAGAATATCACAATCATATGTCGAATGGCCATCTGGGCGTCGCCAGAACCATGTACCGAATAAAGAGTAAATACTTTTGGCCATCCATGCTAAAGGATGTCTCAGAATTCGTTAAGACGTGTCACCTTTGCCAAAGTAGGAAAGGCTCAAACCAATTACCTTCTGGACTACTACAGCCCATCCCCCCAGCCAACTTTCCTTTCGAAAGAATTGGAATTGACTTTGTTGGTCCACTACCATCTACGAAAAACAGGAAAAAATGGATAATCGTGCTGACGGACTACTACACTAGATATGCAGAAACAAGAGCAGTCTCGGAAGCAACAGTGAAAGAAGTTTCTAAATTTCTAGTAGAGGATATTTTTCTTCGGCACGGAGCCCCACAATATCTTATTAGTGACAGAGGCTCTCAATTTACCAGTAATTTAATGAAAGAGGTGATGAAAACGTGCAAGATTAAACATTGCTTCACAACGAGCTATCATCCCCAGACTAATGGATTGACAGAGCGGTTAAATAGAACATTGATCAATATGCTCAGTATGTATGTGAACACTGATCAGAAAAATTGGGACGAAATACTCCCATTCATCACTCACGCTTACAATACTACAATTCAGGAAACCACAGGATATTCTCCCTTTTTCCTGATGTTTGGAAGAGAACCCACGTCTCTTTTGGACGACAGGAATATCTCGGTGGACATTGACAAAGATGATTATGATGAATACATAAAACATCACTTAGACAAAATAAACAGAACAAGAAAATTAGTTATTAACAACACAATAAAGACTCAAGAAAGAATGAAAAAGAACTATGACAAGAAACACATGGAAAGAAGCTACGAACCAGGAGAATTAGTAGCAGTTTGGACACCAATTAGGAAAATAGGAAAGTGTGAGAAACTACTGAGAAAATATTTTGGCCCATATAGAATATTAAAGAAGCTGTCCAACGTAAATTACTTAATTGAACCAAAAGATAATCCTGGCCAAGACCCATTGATTGTCCATGTCTCAAGAATCAAACCCTATTTTGAAAGAATTGATGAGGTCAATCACGAGGACGTGACGACCTCTGGAGAGGGGGAAGTGTTACATCATGATTAATGGCGTATTTCTTATATTAGTTTTAATATATTTGAAATTTAAATTATATATTTATTTATTTTTATATAAAATATTCTATGATATTTATTTAAAACAGATTATTAATTTATCATCATTTGTATTTAGGTACACTGTGACTTCACTGCTCTCTTTGATGTGAGAAAATAAAGAAAGGATTCTGGTGGCTACTTAAAGAAGACTTATCTCGTTATTCCCTTTTATAAATTTGTAGGATGGTTGAAACACGCTCTGGTAAGATGCAGGACCCAGCACAGGAGAGAATCCAGGCTGAAGAGTCTGCCAAGCCGCAACCTGGTGCAACAATATATAAAAGTCAGTGTATGTATGTATGTATGTATGTTTGTATGTATATATGTATGTATGTATGTATGTGGGTATCTATGTCGGCTATACACGTCCACAATACGTAACTAATCTGACTGAAATTTTAACAGTATATAGAGTAGAATCTGGAAAAACTTATAGTGAAAATTTCAGGTCTCTATCCCGAATATTCTTCGAGTTATTTATATTTATTATATTTATTCGAGGTCTTCATAATATTATTCACGACAAAAATATCAAGTTTTTATTCAAAGCACCTACGGAGAAATGGACAAAAGATTATCACCCTATATCTGTGAGAACTCCTGCAACTGTCAAAAAAGTGCCACAAAGAGATATAGTCAAATTAATAGGAACATCAGTGTCAACAATAAATAAAATAATAAAGATTTAGGCCTAAAAGCTACAAAAAACATGCGGTTCACAAATTGTTTCAGAGTCATATTCGTCAGCGACACACTATCAGCAGATATTTTTATGAATATTTCTTGTCTGCTGATAGATGGAAATTTATTGTTACATATGACGAATCATGGGTATATTTAACCGATTGCGACAGAAAAAGAGCTATATACTATCAAAAAGGGTGGAAAAATCTAGGCTAATTTGGTTGAAGGAATGTGCCGAAAGTTACCCCAAAGGATTTAAGGTGGCATGAAGTATCTATATATATAAAAATGAATGTATGTGTGTGTGTGTGTGTGTGATCTGTTTGTCCTTTATGCCTGACCAAACCACTCATTGGAACGCCATGAAACTTTGGGAAGTTATTTAGTATAGTACTGGGAAGGTTTCTAGCAAATAAATTTTTTGAAATTACTTTTCGCTTTAAAATAATCAAGATAAATATTCTAATTTATCTGTTATAATTCAACAATCTGCTCTAAATATTATCATGATGATACGATGATTTTGTAATGTAGAAAATTAGGAAAGACAAAATTCATGATGACACGGCAATTTATTTGAGACAAGAATAATGATACAATTCCAAGGCAAGATACTATTCCTTTAACTTCCAATTACCGAGGGAACCAATTAATATTGATTTTATTCAACTTATCGAGTATTTTTCAAGGGACCGGGAAAAAATGTTCACTTTATCGAGAGATTCGTTAGACAAACCTTTACTCGGGTAAAACCCGGGCGAAGCCGGGTAAGTCCGCTAGTATCATATAAAGGAAAATTAAAAATAAGAAAAGTTGAAATAAATGCCAAAATAAACTCGGAGTACTATCAAAACAACATTTTAGAACCTATATATTTGAATGATATTCCCTCTATCTATGGAAAACAGAGCAACAAAGTCTGGTTTCACCATGATAACGCCACAAGTCATACCTCATCTTCAACCCAAGCTTATTTGGAAGATCTAAGGAAAAGAACAGTAATCAACACTATTCCAAAGAACAGAACCCCTGTAAAATCTCCTGATTTAGCCCCGATGGATTTTTTCATTTTTGGATGCCTTGAAAGAGCACTTGGAAAGAGACACCCCAGGACAATTGAAGGTCTCTGGAAAGTGATAAAGGAAGAATGGGATCTTTTGAGTATGACCATGATCAGAAAGTGTCTGCTATCGTGGAAAATCAGGTGCCGTTCTGTAAATAAACAAAAAGGCTTTCAAATAGAACATTTGAAAATTTTCAAATATGGTGTTAATTTTTAATATTTTATAATAAAACTTGTTTCATATAAGTGTGAACACCCTCTGTACAGTTAAACATGTCTATAGCGCCATCTCTAAATAGCGCCCTATTTTAAATGCGTAGTATTTACATTAAAAGTAACCAGTCTATAGCAACCCCTCTCTATAACACACTATTTTGGTGAGTCTCAAGAGGGGGCGCTATAGACAGGTTTAACTGTATATATATAATGCACATTATAAATTCTGATAAGTTATAAAAAGGTCTAAAATTCACCTTTTTTAGAAATATTTGAAGCGCCCGACTCAGTTTGAGCGAAAGATTAAATATTTTACCGCAATCGTTAAATAACTTAGCGTCACACATTTTTTAAACGCCTGAGCACAAACCTAATCAATTACATGTTTTTCACCGTACTCAGGAAGTTGTTTAGTAGCATCACTGAATTACTTATTAATTACAACCAACATTTTTTCCAACCTTGGCGTTAATTATGGAACAGAATGGGAATTAGAAAATAAAGGCGAATGAAATATTTCTGTTGAATATTTTTTCTGAAATATTTATTAGCTGGTAAACTCTAACCAAAGTCCGTGTATTCCCATTGTGGTGAGACAAACATTATTTAACTGGCTTGTTGCTCAATTATAACACCTTAAATATAAAGAGACAAAAGTCGCCTCTCCCGCCAAAATATACGTCTAAAACCAGACGCCATCTATTGACCGTCGCCGCAACTAGAGGCCTCGGGTCGGTGACAAAGCCACAAAACCAGATTTGGCAAACTGAAAAGCGTCCACCTAGAGACCATGGTTTCGGGCTAATAGCCCTCGTCAGTCTAGGGCGGACTTTATTCCATGAGATCCAGACGGGATCTTATGGAATCTTGACAATCTGCCAAAGAGGTGTTTAGCTGGCAAAGTGGCTGGGCCAAATCTATGGCTAAAATATAGATGGAAATTTTGCCGGGAGTAAATTGATCTAAAGAGACAAGGGTCGCCTCTCCCGCCAAAATAAACGTCTAAAATGGTCTCTAGGTGGACGCTTTTCAGTTTGCCAAATCTGGTGTTGTGGCTTTGTCACCGACTCGAGGCCGCTAGTTGCGGCGACGGTCAATAGATGGCGTCTGGTTTTAGACGTCTATTTTGGCGGGAGAGGCGACCCTTGTCTCTTCAGATCATTATCCTCCCGGCAAAATTTCTACCTTAAATTTAAATATTTGTTTCTAAACACAGATCAATGCATAAAAATAGCGACCTATTGTTTTCTTCTATTAATATATATGCTACTACATATATATATTATAATGTTTTTATTTAGAAAAGATAGAGAAATGAAGGTGCAATCGTGAAAAAGGAAAGATAGCTATTTATTTAGGAGTTTTTATTTCCAATTACTTGAAAAGAATTACACATTCAATATTTTTCACAGTAATATATCTATATATATTAAAATGAATGTATGTGTGTGTGTGTGTCCTTTATGCCTGACCAAACCACTCATTGGAACGCCATGAAACTTTGGGAAGTTATTTAGTATAGTACTGGGAAGGTTTCTATCATATAAAATTTTTGAAATAACTTTTCGCCTAAAAATAATCAAGATAAATATTCTAATTTATCTGTTATAATTCAACAATCTGCTCTAAATATTATCATGATGATACGATGACTTTGTAATGTAGAAAATTAAGAAAGAAATAATTCAGGATGACACGGCAATTTATTTGAGACAAGAATAATGATACAATTCCAAGGCAAGATACTATTCCTTTAACTTCCAATTAGCGAGGGAACCAATTAATATTGATTTTATTCAACTTATCGAGTATTTTTCAAGGGACCGGGAAAAATGTTCACTTTATCGAGAAATTCGTTACACAAACCTTTACTCGGGTAAAACCCGGGCGAAGCCGGGTACGTCCGCTAGTAATTTATAAAATGAATTCTATATTCGTGAATAAAAAAAGGTAGGTTAACTATACATATTTACAATAATATTCAAAGTGTTATGCTCTAAATCTATGGTCAAAAATAAAATAATAGTCAATGATGAAAATAAAATACCAGTGTTAATAAAATAAAATATTTGCATTTTAGATTATATAATGAATATATATTGTAATTACATGTATCTATATATTGAAAACAAAGAAGACATATCCTGACCAGGAGCACACGTGCTTTTTAGATAGCAGAGCGCCATCGAGGGAAACAGAAATCAACTGAACATTGATTTAGCCTGTTACCTGATATTTGGCAGACCCATTTTCTTGATAAATCAAGCCATCCACGAACACGTTTCTGGCTGTTGGCTCTCGTCAGTGTGAAGTAGGCTGTACCACTGCGGCCAAAAATCTTTTGGTCCCAGAGATTTCTTAAAAACGAAGAAATTATTTATTTATTTTTTATCAGGAAAATAGGTTGGCCAAATATAAGGGCATTTTTATATGTTCCACAAAATCCGAAAACATGCATGCATACATACACTGACTTTCATATATATTATATTATATATATAATAGATATTGATATTACTAAACTATGATCTCATCCAAAAGACTGAGTAGTAATATTTGAGAAGCAAGCAGCGCCTCTAGCGGTGAAGATGGGAGGTAATATCAGCTGACCTAATGGACATGTAAAACGTGTTTTAACAGGACATAGAGAAAAATCTGGAAAAGATATTTTTCGGATTTTTAGTCAAGAAAAATAAATTGACAGGTTCTTGGAAAAAAAGTAGTTGTTTTTTATTCAGAAAATGATGATGACAATATTGCTGTATCATTAATATATACAGTTATCAGCGTCATGCACAATTCGCTCTTAATTCTGTCACCGTTTGCTTTTGGTTCAGTGGTAGAATGCTCGCCTGCCACGCGGGCGCCCCGGGTTCGATTCCCGGCCGATTTATTATTTTTTTTTTTTACAATTTTTAAAACTCATTTATATTATTAAAATATATGTGTTTTTCCTGTCTATGTACAGATTTACGGTCTATGTACACAAGTATACAAGTATGTATACAAGTTATTTGCAAATTGCGTGGCAAATTTGCCCTTTCGCTCGCAAGCAGCGCCTCTAGCGGTGAAGATGGGAGGTAATATCAGCTGACCTATGGACATGTAAAACGTGTTTTAACAGGACATAGAGAAAAATCTGGAAAATATATTTTTCGGATTTTTAGTCAAGAAAAATAAATTGACAGGTTCTGGGAAAAAAGTAGTTGTTTTTTATTCAGAAAATGATGATGACAATATTGCTGTATCATATTTGATTATCAGATACAAAATTATATCCGGAAAAGTTCCAAAAAGCAGAGACCACGGGTGAAGCCAGTTCATTTTTAGTATGCAGGAACAAAATTCTAACAGAAAAACATTCATTCGAGCAGAAGACACAAAGCCAGATCATATCTTTATAAAAATATCGCTTCTCAGACACAAAGTTTGGAGCGGGACGTTTCACAAGAATGACATCCACGTCGCCAATTTATAATTGTAACGAATGGTATTTGAAAAAAAGCATTTAATCAGGTGAAACCCAGGCATTGCCCTTTCTTAATCAATTCTGTCACCGTTTGCTTTGTGAATGGAATAAATACCCAAATATGGCCATTTCTCATAACCATCGGTGGTTCAGTGGTAGAATGCTCGCCTGCCACGCGGGCGGCCCGGGTTCGATTCCCGGCCGATGCATTATTATTATTTTTTTTTTACAATTTTCAAAACTCATTCATATATTATACAAGAATGACATCCACGGCGCCAATTTATAATTGTAACGAATAGTATTTGAATAAAAGCATTTAATCGGGTAAACCCCGGGCGTTGCCCGGGTCATTCGGCTAGTATTAATAATAATTTTAACTATTTTGTCCCCGAATTATTTCGTTTGATTTTATAATAGGTTTGTTAGGTCATCATTCTTGTTATTTCATTTCCCCCAAACAAACCTTCATCACAAGGGGCACATTCTATAGTATATTTTGAACTGTATAATAATGACACTTTTAGTATATGTCACATATCTTCCAATTAGTTAGAGCCTTTAACTTATAAGATCTTACCCTTCTATTAAAATGTACCCTATATCTATTTACTACCACCCCATATTTTGTATATAAACTATTTGTATTTACCAGGTCTATTAGTATGAAACGCGAAAATGGGCGCCAGAGGCCGCTGTGTAACTTTATTTGAGCCGACGGTGGCGCTGCTGTAGGCGTTTTGTTCTTTGACTCACGTGGCATCAGCATGCGTGCAGTTTTAGAAAAATTCAAATCGTGAAAAATTTCTGGAGCCCGTGGAAAATGGCGATTTCCGAGCCAAAAAGTGCCCATTTGCGGGAAGTTTTGTTGTTCGCCTTCAACTGGAAGAAAAGTGCCACTGAAGCCCACCGCAGCAAATCGCAGTGTTACAGGTGGTTTAAAAAATTCCAAAGTGGCGATTTTGAACTTGATAATGAACCACATGGAAAACCGCCCCAAAAGTACGAGGACGCTGAACTGCAAGCTTTGTTGGATGAGGACAGTACCCAAATGCATAAGAAACTCGCAAAACAGCTCCAGGTGTCTCAAGGTGCTGTTTCTCTACGTTTACACAGCCTCGGAATGACTCAAAAGCTTTCCAGATGGGTCCCCCACGAGTTGAGCGAAAGGCAGCAATAACGGCGTCTGGTAACCTGCGAAGGGCTGCTCGCCAGGCATGAAAAGAAGTCATTTTTGCACCGAATCGTAATTTCTGATGAGAAATGGATCCACTTCAGCAATCCTACGCGCCAAAAGTCGTGGGGCCTGCCCGGCCAATTTCCAAAACAGACGCCTAGGCCCAATCGCTTCGGAAAAAAGGCAATGCTTTGCATATGGTGGGACCAGACCGGCGTAGTATATTTCGAGCTCCTGACACCTGGCAAAATGGTCAATACTAGTCGCTACGAACAACAAATGAACAGTTTGAGAGAGGCGTTGAATATAAAAAGACCGGAATGGCGTGAAGAGCACAACAAGCTGATACTGCAGCATGACAGCGCTCCAGCCCACAATGCTACGGTGGTCAAAAACACCATAAAAGACTTACTGGGAACTCTAACCCCACCCGCCGTACTCACCAGACTTAGCGCCGTCGGACAACCACCTTTTCACATCTTTAGGACAAGCCCTAAAAAACCAGGAATTTTCGAACTCAGACATACTCCGAAAATGACTTGTTGACTGGTTCGACTCAAAAGGAATAGAAATTTCCAGACAAGGAATTCGAAAATTGCCTGAAAAGTGGTCCGAGTGTAGAGCTAATCAGGGCAGTTACTTTGAATAAAAAAATATTTTGTTGAATGGAATTGGTGAACTTTTGAATTCACTGAATATTTTCGCGTTTCATACTAATAGATCTGGTGAACCCCCATATTTGTATGTAAAACTAAAAATGTTGACGTCAAAATAAAGATCCAAAGAGTGGTCTGTCAGCTGGTGGCAGGGACTGAGGGGAAGAAAAAGCCAACGCTTAGCCCCTGTGGGGCCCCCAGGGACTCTATATAGACGACCCCTGTAAACAGGACAGGTTTTAGCAAAGGGGTCATCAGCAGTATGTTCTAGAGTGTGGTCTTCGGCAAACGGCTTCGGTCTCTCGCACACTCTCTCTCTCCATGTCTCGGTGATAGGCATCCAAGTTTGTGTCATGGCCTCTACCTCTGTCCCGTGGGCTGTTCCCGATCACTCGGTGCTAACATCTAGCCCTACCTCTGCTTCTTGTTGTCCGCGTGTGGGAAGAACATCAACACTCGCCTCACGTACACGACTGCTAGCTTATCTATGTATCGACATTTGCAACAATATTACATATATATTAAGAAAAAAGGCATTTCCTGATCGTGTAACTAAGAGTTGCTGATGGCTTGCGCCATCTATCAGAATAAGTATCAACTAATCATTGATTTTTAAATATTCCATAATTGGCCAAATACCGTTTCTTGATTAATCAAGAAAAGCTAACCACGTACTGTTGGCTCAGGTCAGCGTGGTGCAAGATGTACCACAACGACCAAAAAAACTGATCTTTGGAACATCTTGAAAAACCATTAAACAGGTACTCATGCCGAAAGGACGTGAGAACGCCAATCAATATGAAAAATAGTATCAAAGTGAATTTGTACTTGGATCAGGGGATAAATTAATAAAAAAGGCATTTTCACTTAGTAGCAATGATGAAGTCTGGTCATCTACGGACAATGACTTTCCAGAATGGTTGCAAGGTTTTCCCACTATGTACTAAGTGTCAACCTGAAACCCCAAATCACATTATTGACTGTATGGACTCATCCATTAATGAGCTCTACTCATCCCCAGCAGACACCATCAACAAGCTCTACAAGCTTGATACCCTGCTATGATTGAGTAGAGATAAGAAAAAAAGAAGAAGACGCATCCCCAGCAGACACAATTAACAATCTCTACAAGCTTGATACCCTGATATGATTAAGTGGAGATAAAGAAGACACATCCCCAGAAGACACCATTAACAAGCTCTACAAGCTTGATACCCTGCTATGATTGAGTAGAGATAAGAAAAAAAGAAGACGCATCCCCAGCAGACACAATTAACAATCTCTACAAGCTTTATACCCTGATATGATTAAGTGGAGATAAAGAAGAAGAAGAAGACACATCCCCAGAAGACACCATCAACAAGCTCTACAAGTTTGATACCCTGCTATGATTGAGTAGAGATAAGAAAAAAAGAAGAAGACACATCTACAGCAGACACCATTAACAATCTCTACAAGCTTTATACCCTGATATGATTGAGTGGAGATAAGAAAGAAGAAGAGCAATGATTCTTAGCTATCGCTGATAGGCCCGAAGTCGTAATGTACAAATCATTGATTAAATTTATTTTGTAATAATTATTCCAGTCAGAAAGATGGTTTATTACTTCACAAAATATTTTGATTATTCAAGAGAATTAATCTCTAAAACACAAATAGAGTGTTTTTTAAATTTAAAAACTTAGAATCCAAAGATCTTACTTTTTAAATTAGTTCGCAGTTTAGTTTTTATATCAGAAGCTCCCACGGAAGCAATTATATTAATGGACGATATCATGGACTAGCCTCAAGGGACTGCTGTTGGGTACTCCTCGCCCAATTACTTAGCTGAAGGCCGACATACTCGTAGAATAAATAAAACCACGACTTTTTCTTATTAAAATAAAGCAGACAATCGACTGCCAACTCTGCGATTAAAAAATGTGAAATATTGGTTCATTATCGGTGAACCAAGCAATTCGCCAATATATTCCAGCATATCTACTTTTATCTCATATATTGAGAGCTACAGAACATATATACATGCGACACTGTATGGTAGATTCAAGGCTCTTATTTTTAAGTTAACTAGTGACATATGACTTTTTGTGAATGGTTTGCGTAAATAAATTGCTCAATGCAAATATTTATATGTAATTATGTTTACGCAAGGTGTTTGTCTTTAGCTTGTTCAAATATATATATTGACGCGTATAAGGCCTCATAACAACTACCATCTCCGCCAATAGATGGCGCTTTCGCCTATTTCCGTATGGAAATGGTGTGGATATCGCCGACTGCTGTGGTCTTGATTCTTGGAGCAAAATAGTTGTAAATAGATGTTCATATTGGCTCTGGAGTGTAAATAATTGTAAATATCCATTGAATGTTATTCTAGTTTTAGGTAATGTGTAGTAGAAATGTGTCTCTCGGGTCCCCCCACCAGTGGTAAGGCCGAGAGATACTGCCAGAGGAAAGGAGATCCATTTGAGAGGTGGTTCTCGGACGTCCTTGAGTGGTCTGCAGGGTAGAGCTGCAAAGGGAGAGCAACGGGACCCCGGGTAGGTGATCCACGAGGGAAGAACCGGAGGGTCAAAATCGCGACAATATATACCTTAACCAATATTTCTTCCACCCTGCAGTGACTTATATATAAGCAGAATCACCTAACACTACATCAGATTCTATAATGCCATTTGTTAGATTTAATCGGCGGAACCGCTAAAAGGGTTCACCACTGGTTGGCCTAGTCTTCCCAGTATTTCTTAAACGCAGTAAGGACAAAGGAAGCGTATTTAATTTTTGAAGGTACACTCGTGCCTAATGGCTTTATTATTATTATATATAGATGCCACGCTATCAACCTCTGGGAAGATATATTGATATTTATAAAAAGAAAGGCGATCTATACAGTCCAATTTCGCTCAGTAACAAAGTCTATTTTGATAAGATAGGTAGCCTTTCTTCTAATATTGATAAAATATACACACGTCAATATTTCTATATCGCCCATATCTCTAGACATTTTAACAAGTAAACAACCTTTTTGGAAAATTATGAAGATTCTATGACCTTCTTGTCAATTTTATGGTACTAAGCCAACCCTGGACTGAGAGGACCATACCCGCGGTTTCCAGTTGGGTGTTCTAAAATTCCCAAATATTATGTTGTCACCTGTCTGTCACCTGTCATATGTCAGTCTCCTAGTTGCAAAGTATTGAATTTAGAGGCTAATGAATTCATATGTAACACGCTGTATCATATCCTAACTGAGTGAATGAAAGGTTATAAAAGGAGGATACATTTCAATTTACGATTATAACATTGGATTTCATTTCGTTTATTCACATTACTAACTCAGCAAATATTTCTGCGTAAACTATTAACAAATACGAAATTTAGCACGAGAATATGCATTAGGGATAAAAGAAGCTGTTCGATCTAATCTTAGGATTGTTGGACATCTGGATGGGAGGTGGATTGCTAACATAAGAAACATCAGCCTCTGCACACATCAGTTTGCAACTCTCAGAATTTCATGCAAAACTGATACCTACAGCAATCTACGCGTGAAATCTCAGCCAGACTTGGACCATCTAAAGATACGATTAACCGAAATCTTCACAAGCTGCAATCTGTTAGCAAACGCCCAAGACAAGATCCCCACGAACTGACTATAGCCCAGTCCTAGAGGCGAGTCATTATCTGTAAACGATTGTTAGAAAACCCGCAAGATCTTTGGTTTTGGAAGTGTATTGTAACTGGAGATTAAAAGTGGATCTATCTTCGGATCCCCGACACACAAAAAGACAATGGGTACCCTGAGATCAAGAGATTAAACCTGTAGTTAAACAGGATGTCGTTGGTCATAAGGTGATGTTTTCTGTACGGTGGACCATCGATGGTATTGTACACTACGAATATGTTCCTGATGGTCTTGCAGTTAATGGCGATCTCTTGCCATTCTCGATACCCTGCATTGATCAACCGAAAAAGAGTACTCCTGTAACATGACAACGCTCCAGTTCATCGAGCTAGGTTAACAACGAATAGAATAATGGATTTGGAGATTAATGAAGTTCTACCTCACCCTGCTTATAGTTCAGATATTGCGCCATCTGATAATGCATTATTTCGGTTCATAGCTATATTTCTAAGGGAGGAAACTTTGAAAAATTCCAAGGCGTCGAATTTTCTTCTTTTTTTTGCTTGTCGTGACCTTTTAGACTCCAAACCCTGAGATTGGTATCATCAGAAAATTACAAACCTGGAATAAGATAGCTGGCTGTTATTGAAAATAACGGTCTCTAATTCAATGAATAAATATATATATATATTTGTTTTTATATCATTTAATTTTTAAAATAGAGCAATCCATAAATAAATCTTTAATTTAAAAGGCATATTTTGGATCAAAATATCATTTATTTTACCAATATTTGAATTGGCTGAACGCCAACCTTTATTAAGGTGTTATAATATATTTAATGTGTGTTATAAATATGTTATAACACCTTGATAAAGGTTGGCGTTCAGCCAACTGAAATATTGGTAAAATAAATGATATTTTGATCCAAAATATGTATTTTTAATTAAAGATATAATTTAATGTGTATTAAAGTCATATTTATGGGAACGAACTTTTGATTCAGCTGGTAATACCATTTAAATCTTTAATTTGATATTCATATATACCCAAAAAGTCTCTTCACACGTGAAAATCTCATATAAGAGAAGTCCTACCAGGAATTAGAATCTTGTAAAATGTCTACCTAAATCCCCACCCAATATTTCCAATCACTACGATAATGTCTTTTATAGAATTAATTCTTTATCTATTTGTATACGCTTTGATAGCCAGATTTAATCGAACAATGGATCCTGACTGTGCACCGGATTTTATCAAATTACTAATTTTCAGAAACATTTGATTATATAATACGAAACGATGAATTTCTAAAGCAATTTAATTGCCCCAATTCAACACTAATTCAAGTTTACAATAACAAGGGTGTTCAAATTTATCAGTTTCACGAGCATGACTGTAAATAATTGAAAAAGACGCAAATAGTTTTGTATAAAGCGTGGCAGTTCATCAGCAAATTAATAGCGTGAAAGTCGGGCAGTTACTTAGCCTGTAATTAATGACGCTTCCTAATTTATTGCCAAAAGATATATTTGATTAATTGCGGCTCAACAGAGTTAATAACGTATTGGATACCATCAGGGAAATATCGCGCACAAATTGAAACATCTATTTGCTCAATTACATTCAAATTGGAAATGTATGTTTGGTGTGATGTAACTGAATTTCCGATTAGAAGTATCAACTGGATAGTTTCCAAGTATTAAATTGACATTTAAATTGAAGTTAATTTAATATTGCTTCTATATAAGTTTCAACTTACGTGGATAAAAGCAATATTGAATTATCTTCAGAATTATATAATAGATATATTTTTTGTGCAATTAGCAATGTTGACAACTATCCTAACCCATGATGTGTGTATAGCACAATCATAATATAATTTACAATGAAATAATCCAATTATCTAATAAATGCAATGTATCCTCTTCCCTCATTATCCGTACTAGTTTCCTAAATCAAACAATGGTTAATATATACATATGGTGAGGTTTCCATTCGACTTAATCTATGGTGTACGATCCTGTCGACTCTCGCTCTACTGTGGTAACCGAGGGTCTCTCGCCGTGGTGTGGTAACCGAGAGGGACAGTCAGGGCGTGGAGAGTTTTCCAGTACCTCTCTGCACCTTGGAATACCTTTAAAAGTTCTCACAGAGTACAGGCAGTCGTGGTCGAGGCAAAGTAGAAAGCTTGGGAATGTCCACACAAAAAGAACGAAGAGACACAGTTGTACTAGGAAAGTTACATGAACAGATTGGAGTCGAGCTAGGAGCGAAAGATGGAGATAGAAGAGTTCTTACTGGTCTACATAGTGGATGAGGTGGACCCTGGCGAATTTCAGCGAATGCAACAAGAGCGTGGATCGGAAGGGAAATTGTACACTGGCAACGCCCTGGCAGTTTCCTATCTTTAGATGTTGTTGGACTTCCATCTCACTCTCTTGCTTTAGCTCAACTCTTAATCTATTACTGAGTTTTATTTATTTATCCTCAGTTTGTACAAAGTACATTACATATGATGATGTAATGACACATGTCAATCATGCGTATTATTATTTATAGATGTGTTTCTATTATACAACATGAAAATCTTGTTATAAGTATTATACAATATGGGGTTGTTATTTTAAATTACCATATACATTAATAATAATAATATTATTATTAGAAAACAAATTCGTGTAAATACCCGTTATTATAGTTCTTATATAATGCGGTTTAATAGTGACAATAAAAGAAGAGGAGTGTTAGCAGACTTGTTGCCGGTTGCTGCTGTTGTTACAATCTCTCTAACACCACAGTCGCTACTCTTCTGGTAAGTCTCTTGTGTCCTCCCACCAACGGTAAGGCCGAGAGATACTGCCAGAGGAAAGAGGAAAGGAGATCCACTTGAGTGGTGGTTCTCAGAGGGTCTTTAGGTGGTCTGCAGAGTAGGGCTACATAGGTAGAGCAACGGAGCCTGGGTAGGTGATCCACGAAGGAAGAAGCCGCGTCGTCGCGAAGAACCGGAGGGGATACGCGCGACAATATTTTAAACACATTCTAAGAGAGTGAGCATAAATTAATCATGGCGGATCATTATGGCGGATTTGAAAGCCGTTAATATTTTACTAAACGTTCTTCCACGCGTACATGCTGGGTATCAGATGGAACCGTGCACGCTATGGATGATTGAACTTTTTGACGTGACAACGTCTTAAATTAGGTTGCGGCTGGGAGTCACTTATGAAAAAGTGTAACGCCCGGTAACGTTACGATGAGTCACCGAACGAGAGTGCTGCGCGCGCAGCGCTAGAGAATTAGGCGCATTGAATCGGCGCATGCTTGTCTCTGTCTTTGTCTTTCTCGAACGTTCTTGGCGTTGGAAAAACAAGAAAGCGTCATAATACAAGTTCACACGTGTGGTTAAAGTATCGTCAGCTGTGTCTGTAGTGAAAATGTGGAGTGCTTAGATTCGTCATTTACAACAACTACAACAATAAAGGTAAATAATTGTACACTGATATTTCATTATCGTAAACTATGATTGATTGATTAATTGTTAGATTGACACAAAAGTTGAGAAACTGAGTTTATAGGTTATGTCATACTATTGATAAATGTTGATAGTGTTAAGTAAATTATTAGTTTAAAATTAATTAATTAATTAATTATTATTTTACAAATTTTAAATAGTTTCAAATTTATTTAGCAAAAATTTGAACCTTCGATATGAATAAATGTTTTGATTTTCGAATTGATTCTTTAAAATTACAAATATTAAGAAAAAGTGGCAGATATAAGAAAACTTTATTTAAACTGTGTTGAGCAAGAATTTTAACATCTAATTTAAGTAAATGTTTTAATTTTCAACTTCATCATTTACAATTACAAATTTTATTTAATTTCAAATTTATTTAGCAAAAATTTGAACCTTCGATCTGAATAAGTGTTTTGATTTTCAAATACCAACGCGGCTGGTGGAGTGGCGATCTATCGTAAATTATCATCGACATCTACGGCGGAAGTGTTCCAAGTTGCGATTACAGACGTAACTCGTGTCATTAAAACCAAGGGTGACATGTGCATGACTGAAGTTACTTGCTTCGCCGCTAATACTAGCTTCAAGTTTATACTCGGTGCTGTATATATTCATCCAGGAGCTAGTATGCAGGATATTGGAATGTTACTATGGCAAGGACTCGGTCCGTACATTCACAACAGCCAGTACGTGCCACCGTTCGTGCAAGTTGATTCTAGTATACCGATTCTTCTGTGTGGTGATTTTAACAAAAACGTAAAGCCTGACAACTCGTTTCTTAATTTCATGAAAAATACGTATAATCTTGATTGCGTATCAAACGTTTCTAAGTCAACTACGTTAAAAGGAGCAACTATCGACTTGACTTTCGCAAGACACATTACAGCAGAAACACTTCCTTTCATTTCATATTTCTCCTATCATCGTCCTATCCTCAACAAAATCACTCAAATAGGAATTAGTTAAGTTTAAGTTTACATGTACAATGTTTTAGTAAACCAAATATATTTCTATAGTTAAAATTTGTGCAATTCTTATTTTCATTCAATTCCTTGTTCGTATTGTGCAATTTAATTATATTCATATCAATAAATATTCTACCGTTGTCACGTAAAATCTTCGCCCGTAAAACCGACTTTACAGGCAACCATTGTTCTTTTTTTAATTCATATTTTTAAATATTATAGACTTACGTATAAGGAAATAAATTGTTTACCTAAGGATATTTAATATAACATTAATGGGGGAAGGTTTGAAAGCAGAAGCTGCAGATAAAGGAATTTATGCTACGAAATATGAGGATGCGATAAAAGAAAACCACGAAGGTAGTTTGTAAGATTGAATCAAGATAGCTCTAGGATCTAATGAACTAAGGTTTGTAATACTCTCCACTGCGAATTACGAATCATTTGGCCACATTTACAATCGCCGCGTTAATACTTAGGTTATCTGATTATCTTTAAATTATTTTTATATTTATTCTAAGTTCACGTGGTAACTTAATCAGACCATTATAATAATTTGAGACTAACTTTTATGCCGGTATATAGGTTATAACCTGAAGATAAACATTTCAATTTCTCTAATTGATAAGAAATCTCCTGTCAAACGTATGAGAAGCTAAATAGAATAATTTGTTCATTGAAATGAAGAGTAAATAGAAAATTAAACAAACAAGCGCTCTGAATATCAATCAAGGTTGTTCATTACCTAGAATCAATTTCACATCCTATAAAGGTATATATATAATAAACGTTTCTTATTTTTAAGAGATAAGGAAGGGAAATATATTTTGTTGGATTTTCTATTTTCTGGGTTTACATTTCACTTTCATATTATTTCAGTTGTTATAGAGAACGGAGCTTCAGTTTTTCTTACTTTTAATTAGTCCCTGAGGAGGAAAATGAAGTGAGCTATATTTACACCGGCTCAACTATAATGTTGTCCCAAGAGTTCGTGTTTTTCCTAAAACGTTGTTTTCTTATTACTCGGCGAATAATATTATAACGGCGAATGCACAATATTACAATTACTATAGACATAATACAAAGATATTTTACATAACGGCGGATAATATTGGTATTGCGATTTTTTGTAAGTGCTTACAAACTTTTGGGACAACCTTTCCTTAATCCACTCCAGTGTGTGCGTGTAATACGGGTTCTCTTGTGTGTTGCATAGTTTTAGGTGAGGCGTATATGATTCGTGAATGTATTTGCGTTAAGGGTGTTGCTTGTGTTTCGAGGGTGGTTAGTTGTGTTGCAAACCCTGTGTTGCATTTTTTGTATTCTTTGTTCTTTGTGTTATCTGCTTTGATTTGACGATAAATTATTGTGTGCCCTGTGAGTGTCGTGTGTACGTATGCCTAATTTAGGTGAAATAAAATCAACAGTTAGTTAATATATTTTACGATAGATGGCAGTGAGTGTTCAGCAACATTTAATTGAATAATCAGGAGGTGCCCTTTCAGTATATTAATCCGTTACTATTTTCCTCGATAAGTTATCTTTTTAGGCAAATAGATATGTTTAGATTTGAATATAAATTTCTAAATATCAAAAATATATTTTCGCACTCTATTTAAAAGTATATTTTAAAACAAATGCGAATTTTGTTAGAAAACGGAAACGTTGTTGCTTTCCTTAGTTAGAACATTTATTAATTTTTATATTTAAAAAAAAATTATTTTATTTTCACTGTATATATTTCTACTATTCTCTAATTTATCGGATCTTTTTAACATATTTTTTTATTTAATTAAAAATGCATATATTGGATCAAAATATCATTTATTTTACCAATATTTCAGTTGGCTGAATGCGAACCTTTATCAAGGTGTTATAACATGTTATAACACCTTAATAAAAGTTGGCGTTCAGCCAACTGAAATATTGGTAAAATAAATTATATTTTGATCCAATATATGCCTTTTTAATTAAAGATTTATCTATGGATTGCTCTATTTTCAAAATTATTTTTTATTTGAAAGATTAGCACTAAAATTACCCAGAGAACATTGGATATCTGAAACCAAAGGGTAAGACACACGGAGACCTCAATCATCGAACAAAAAACATTTTCGAATGTTTAACATCCACTCGGATAGCCATAGCATACTTGAAGTCCGTATGCCCGCTCGTACTCGAATTGGCCAGATTCATTCATAAAAAACCTGACACTACAATTTTGCGTATATTGTATAGATGAACAACGTAATAGCCAATAGCCATTATAAAAATAACATAAAATAATAGAATTCCCAACCCATATGATAATTCATAGAATAAAGCAAACAATAGTAAAATATGTAAATGCCTTAATCAAATAAAACATATCTTAAGTAAAATAATATGCAAAAATATCCTAGTGTATATGTATTTATTAGATGTATATAGATTCATAATAGTTTTAGCATCAGGCGGCGTTATATTCTTAATGTATTGTTCTCCTGTGGAAGGGCAGACAAGCCCGAAAGCTTGAGAGATGATCAAAAATAAAGATTCTTATCTCCATAAACGTTCATATTCTGATATCATAGATGAACAACGTTGATCAAGGACTGTGAGGATCATTCTACTAATAGTTGGCTCTCAGGAAGTATCTCTCTAAATTATAAGAAAGGTATAATATCTCAACGCTGGAAGTCAGCAACAGCTCCTACCCGAGCGAACGCTAAACAGTGTTTAGATTACAGAATTCGACGACATTTGAATCTCATCTGCAAACATAAGTTTTCGTAATTCCAACAGACATCTGACGTCTATCTGATAGTATAAAAGGTTTTGTGCTAAGATTGAAAGTTGCAGCAGGTCTGGAATTTGTACTGCAATAATTAGTGGTTTTATTAAGTCACTCACCGGGGATCCACCTGATAGATACTGGGAAGATATGTCAACATAAGTCAAATAAATAAAACAGAAGAATATTTTATAGCTGAAAAACATATTAAATTTATCAAATGATACATTATTATATATAAATAAACAACATAATATTACATTAGTTATGTGTATTACTATATATAAATAAAACCACGTAATATATTTGAAGTGTTAACTAAGCAGTACTGACATGCAGCCTTATATTTTAACAATTAGATGAAAGAACTTGTTGAAATGTAAACACCAGAATTTCAATTTGAAACCATCTAAAGAAAACGAGGCATCTAATATTGACATTTCTAAATCTCGCCTCCGGGCCATCAGAAGTAATGTTTGGAACAGTCTTAGCAATAGTCTTCTACATAAGAGAGAAATTTGTCAATATAACCAGAATAGTAATAAGAATTTATTTGATAGAAAATTTCGTAAAGGCATTAGATCTCTTTCATGGAGGCTGAAAGCTAAATTAGAATAAATAAGATTATATCAGTTAATCGTTTAAAGTTATTTTGAATGATAAACATTCTCGTTTGAGTTAATAATTTTATTATCAAACGATATATTTAATTATAAATACTATAGTTTAAGTCAAAAGGCGATCGATCAATTAGGTTTATATAAAAGGACGTATCTGGATCTGTAAAGAAAAAAAAAGAAAAAGATTTTTCTCAAAATATTTCGAGAGATTGCTCCCTCTTTGTCAATTTATTGCACCGTGGGATAATAAAGAGGAAGAAATCTCTCAAAATATTTTGAGAAAAAAATGTTTTTTTTTTCTTTCTTTAAAGATCTAGGTATACCCTTTTATAGAAATATAATACCAGAGTTTTTTTTTTAGTAGTTAGTAAATGCAGACTCAATACAGTAAATACTACTCGGTAGCAGGTTATATAGAAACAGAGAATTAGTAGAATAATTATGATTTTTTTTTCTGTGAAGTAGACTTTCAAATGTTTCGTTGAATATTTTAAATGTGCATAATTGCTTAAATGTGCATAATTGCAAGATTTAGCAACGGAATAAACCTTATAATCGGCTTTTACGGCGACATGAATTTGTACAAAAATAACTGGTGTAACGAACCTGATATTCTTAAATACAAAAGAAGGAAAAGTAAAAAGAGTTTTCCCTTTATATTCTTATATATTAGATAGTAAAAATGTATATATTGGATTGAATATAAACTATTTATTGCCAATATTTTATTCCATCTAATATATGCCTTTTTACTATCTAATGATTGAAGTATGGTTTGCCATATTTTCAGAACGATTCTTATAAATATATATGTGATATCTTGGGACCTCTGGGACCAGTGTTACCTGATGCTAGACGAACCTCGATGTCAACTCTACCGTGCAGTCGTGGTGGAAGGCGACACAGCTGGGCCAAAGGTGAAATAAACAAACAGAGATTCCACTAAAAGCGTCTGACGTCAAGAAGGAATGGGATGAGGAGAGAGAGATTTTAGAGCAAGTGTTACCGTTGGGAGCCAAGCGAATACTAACTATTCTTGCTTCTCGATTTAACACCACGACCTTGCTTCTTTCTAATTGGCTGACCTACTTAGGTGATTCTTTCCTAATTGGTAGGACTACGTCACATGGCCGTTGGCTATTGGTTGACCTATTTAGGTGATTCTTCTCTAATTGGCCCTGCGGCTTCCTTTGATGGAAGATACGTCCGGTCTTGGCCAGTAAGTACGGGGCGTTACTCGACTTTTATAACTTCTGCGTTATCAGATACGCCCTGTCCTGTCAGGAAGTATTGACTTGTAAATTATTTATAGTTGGGCTGGTTTTAAGCCTCTTTTGCTAGGCCTTGCTTCGACTTCTGTCCTAAGCCTGATTAGTTTTAACCTTAATTTTCTCCTGTTAGACTCCATTCCTTCTATCTGTACAGTTGCGATACTTTATTAGATTCTTACGCGATACAGATTGATGTTAGTTGAGGCTTTCTATGTGCAGTACATAAGAAGTTATATACAGTCATGGGGGTGGAACATGTGGTAGTAGATATCTAGACTATTTACAACAATTCCATGGTCTTAAATCATCACAGATGGCCCCGGATGTGAGAGGGTTCATATGGAGGGATTTAAGAGAGCGGAATAGGAAGACTGTTATTAAGGAAGTAATTTTTTTTTTTTAAATTAATTAAAGTGAGTTGGTATATAACATGGGGTTAATTTCTGTATATCCATAAGAGATAATAAAGCATAAACAACTAATATTAAACATACAAGTAAAAATAAAAATATGAATAAAATATTTAATAGAGAACATATAATGATTATAGGTAAAAATATAAATGATTGGATGGGTAAATCATGATCTTTTCGTGATGGGCGTTAGAAAGGGTTGAGGGGTTAGTTATTACTTGGTTGAGGCAATGTCACTTTGACTCAAGTCCCAAACCATTTAATGTGCACGGCGCGGAGAACCTAGGCCATGTTTCACATGTAAATTTAAGGACCGAATAAAGTTACAGTACCACAATCGAATAGTAAGATAAGGGTGATTGTTATGGGTTTTAGTAATTAGTCGTTAAGACGTACGCATGCAGGATAAAGAGGGCGAAGATCAGTGACCAGAAATCAAAGTTTTATTTAGAGTCGTCAGGGCTTAGCGAGAAAAAGAGTAAAATAAAAAAAAAAAGATGTGCCAGCGTGTGGCATGAGAGTGCCCTGGAATATAAAAAAAAATACAATTTGCACGTATCCAAGCCAGAAGTTGGGATAAGGTAAATCTGGGGGACGGTGTGACAAGATTGTTAATTACGAAATCAAAGTAGGTCAAGTCTAGCCTGCGAAGGAGTTAAAAGTTCCTGCGGAAAAGGGTTAGTATTTATTAAGAAGTAACCTTTAAAGTGGTTGTTTAAGAGGTTATTGAAGATTGCCCTGTTTTTAGATCATGATTTTTAGTTTGATTATAAAAGAATATATCATTGAGATATGAAATTGCGAAATTAAGGCTTTGCATATAGCGTTAAAGGATTTGAAAAATCGAAAATAGAATTGCGAAGTTAAATGCAAAGTAATCTTTAAAAAAAGTAAAAATAGTGATGATATGATACAAAGATTAACACACTACAGCAGTATATAAGGGGTAATAGAAAGTGAAAATATTAAATGAAAATTAATAATGAGCAATAATATACTCGATAGCATTGACATGGTAGCGGAAGATGAATCAATGTAAATAACATCTAATTTATAAAGTGAGAAAAAATATAAAATGATAAATGCAAATTAGTGATATAAACATGAAATATAAACTTGAGATTATTAGATATGATATGAAAGATAAAATATAAAGTTGATTATAAAATAGTCACAAAGCAAAAGTAAATAAGTTTTGGTAAAGAAAAATAAAAAAAGACAATAATCTAAACTAATTGGTTGACGTAAAAAAAACAATTATAAGAGCTATATAATGATTATATAAAGGATATTAAAATGAAAAATTTTTAAAAAATGTTCATCGAGAAGGAAGAGCAAGTAAGATTATATATAGAAATTATATATCGTGAAAGAATGGAAAGTTGTAGGCCAAACGTAATGTTCCTGTTTTTTTTTTTTTAGGATGGGTAGAGAGAGCTTTAAATTGTCCTCGATTGATATCTTTGGTCTTGTTGGCCTAAGTTGATCTAACTTATCGAATTTGTTTTATCTTTGACGCGACTCGTGGATCACATTGTTTCCAGCTGTGAAACTAACTGAGTCCTAATGTTGTCGGTTTTTTTAAACTTATGTGGGTGTGTGTGATTTTTGTAGGTAAAATGTTGTCCTTGGTTCTAAGTGTCGATGTTAAGTTGACAAGTTAATCGAGGGCGAGAGAATCTAGACCTGGTGACGGGCCGTAACAAGATGTCGGCTGTTTGTTTGCTCGTGTCCAGCGGAAGAGGAGGGAGCGAAGCTATTTTTAATGCGATTCCGGATTTAGGTCAAGGGGGGGGAGCGAGGGGGCTTGCTTGCTTTCTTTCAACTTATTGGAAGATCTCTGCATTAAGGTGCAGAAAAGGCGCTGAGCAAGTCGGGGTTATAAGACGGGATTTCTGCGCGTCAAATATTGTGGACATAAATGGCCGCCGAATTCTATCAAGTGGACATCAGGTGTTACGCGAGGGTGTTGGAATTAGAGGCTGGGGCGCGAGGAATAAGATATCTTCTGTATAGTATTTAAGTTTGTTCACATGAACTGTATCATCTTCTTTATTTAGGGGTCGATTGGGTCTGTTAATTCGGACTACGTTTGGGGATATTATTTCTATAATTGTAAACGGACCCTGTGAAGTATGGTGCCAATTTTCCCGTATCGGGATGTTTATAATTTTTTACGAGGACTAGGTCACCAATCTCGAAATGCGGGGCTTGATGACCTTTATCATATCTTTGTTTGTCCCTTTCATGCTTAAGCTGTGTTCTGCTGGAGGCGAGTTGCCTAGCCTTCTGTACGTCGGGGAACGGGTTGTTATGAGTTTTTAGTTCTGGTGGGATGCTATTAAACATCAAGAAGATCGGTGGGAAACCTGTGACGGTGTGCGGGGATTGGTTATAGATTTGGACAACTTGTTTAATTAGTTTGGTCCAAGATGTCTTCGGGTTTTCGAGATAAAGTAACCTTAGTTTTCCAGTGATGGTGGCGTTCAATCGTTCTATCAATCCGTTAGCTTGCGGATTGTTACTGGTGGTAAGCAGTGGTTGTATACCGCGAGATAGCAGAAATTTGCGGAATTTTTCGGAGGTGAATGCGGGCGCTCTATCCGAAAGTAGACGTTTTGGAGACCCTTGTTGTAGTACCTTTTTTAGGGTTTGGATGTACGTTAAGGTACTTGTAGATTTCGATGGGAATGCCCAAGCGTATCTGGTCAAGTGATCCACTATAACATGGAGATACGTCTTGGAGTGTCCGTATTTCGAAAATCCGGCTATTGTATCTATTGATATTAAATCGAATGGCTGTTGTGGTGGGGGAATTTGTCCTAAGGTGCCATAAGGCTTACCTTTGGGTCTTTTGATGATTTGGCAGGTATGACAGGAATTTACAAATTTTTGTATGGACTTGGCCATACCTTTCCAGTAATACTGAGTAGAGATTAGGCGAGCCATTTGGGAGATACCGGGATGGTTGTATTCGCTGTGAACCTGGTTCATAAGCGAGTGTTGAAGAGCTTCGGGTATTATTATTCGATTTACACCTTTACGTCGTATGGTGTGTAGACCGTTGACGTCTACAGCGACACTGGTATCTGTGATATTTGGTTGGTGTTTCTTAATAGTACGGGCACTGATAAATCCACAAAATGGATGCGAGAAAACAAATCGGCCTCGTGTTGCTGGGTTCCCTTGAGGTACTGTATTTCATAGTCGTAAGTGGATAGTCTTAAACTCCACCTAAAAAGTCGTCCTGACGGGTTTTTAATAGTTTTAAGCCATTGTAGGGCTTGGTGGTCGGAGTAGACAGTGAATTTGGTACCGGATAGATAGATGCGGAATTTTTCGATGCTTTCTACGATCGCTAAGCATTCTAACTCTGAAATGGTATAGTTGCGTTCGTGAGGGCGTAGTGCTCTACTGTAATACTGTGTGGGATGAACTTTTCCCATCCGGATGTACTTGTTTGAGAATTCCTGCGATTCCCTGGGTGGAGGCGTCCACAGTACAAGCGGCAGGGTAAGCCATCCTGATACAGATGTAATACGGGCTTACGTGTTAAGCTCACCTTGAGAGCCGTGAATGCCTGTTGACATTTGTCGTCCCATTGCCATTTAGTGTCCTTTTTAAGTAAATTGTTGAGTGGGGTTCTGAGACGGGCATAATCTGGTATAAACTTGTTATACACGTTGACGGCTCCTAAAAAGGACTGTAAAGTTTTTTGGTTGAAGGGAGGTTTGATAGCGTTAATATATCGAGATTACGGGTCTGCGGTGTGTAAGTTCCGTTCTTAATAGTGTATCCTAGAAATTCTATTGATGTCTTCAAAAATTCACATTTTTTATAGTTTAGTTTAATATTTTCCTGTTGGCAGATCTCCAGGAATTTTTCTACGTGTTGAATATGCTCTTCTAGGTATCCGAAAAGATAATAAAATCATCGAAATAGTGGGCTATGAAGTTTAACTTATATTTTTGGAATATTTGGTTTATTGCACGTTCAAAAATCTGTGGTGAGTTGCGCATCCCAAAAGGAAGCCTACAAAATTCGTATTGCCCGTCTAATGTCATGAAAGCTAAAAGGTGACGGGAACTGGGATCTATTTCGACCTGCCAGTAGGCAGAAGATATGTCGGCTGAGGAGAAATATTTGGCGCGTGAGAGTTTGTCGAGTATATTCTCTATCAAGGGGAGAGGATGGACGTCTGGTGCAATGATTTCATTAATCCTACGATAGTCAACACAAAAGCGTTTTGATTTGTCACGCTTGGTGACAAGCGTAATAGGACTGGCGTAGGGAGATACAGAGGTTTGTAATTATACCGTGTTCAAGCATGTGTTCGATCTGTGTTTGTATTTCAAGTTGGTCATTTAGGGGTACGCGATAAGGACGTAAGGCAATTACCTTGTCCGAAGTAGTATTGATTTTTACGGGAGGTTATTTTAAGCTTAGGGACGTCGTATTTATTGGCGGCGAAAACGGGTGTAAATTGATGCAGTACCTTGTGTAAATTATAGGGGACAGTGACCTAGGTTACTTGTGTCCAAAGATATGCAAGAGGAGGACATAGAGGCGTTGAAATAGGATCAGGAACATTACATTGAGGCCAAATAAGAGTGTTGGAGTTCACCACGTGTGAGCAAAACCGTTCCAGGAGGGGAAGATTTAGTAAATGGGGACAGTTGTATTAACCTGTCCATGGGACACGTGTTGCTTGCACGAGGTGAATTTGTATAAGGTAGTTGGTTAGAGGTACATTATCTTGATACAGGAGTAGCTGAGGACAGTTTATAATTAGTAGAAATCTTTTTATGGAGTTAAGGGATAATATGCCAAAAGGCAAGGGGGCATCTATTAATATGGAATTTTAGGTTCTGCGTTATGTTACCTATTTTTACGTTTAAAAAGATATAACCTATGGTGAAAATATTGTAGGCTATGGCATTAATAGTTAAGTTAAATGGGTGAACAGGTATTTTCTTTTGCAAATTGGTTTCTATTATTTTAAAAGTATTCCGACTAATTATATCGATAGATGCTCCTGTATCAAGTAGTAGAGGAAGGTTTACATTATTGGGCAGTTCAGCTCGAAACGAGCAATTGTTCAACGAAAGTTATGTGAGGAGGAACCTACTGTTGTGCTGTCTTGGGCGTCGGAACAGGCCTGTTTTGGTGCCGTGGTCGAGGGTACCTATGGGACAGCTAGGGTTCACTGCTTGCGCTGGGCTCGTGGTGTAGAGAGGATCAGGGGAGCGGGTAACATGCGCTCGCGTGTTGTTAACTTGGAAGGGTGCGGGGAGAGGACAACACAGTTCTGTCGTGCTGCGGATAAGTTGTGGCTCGGTACACAGGTCTGGACGGCTCTGTGCAGGCCCGTTTGGGGCACTGGGCGTGCCAGTGCATGGCGCCACAATACCTGCAGGATGAAGGGGGTGGATTGGCAGAGTAGTTGGGTCGCGCTGACCATGGTCCGCGGAGCACTGTACCTCGGTGACGGTGCGAAGGAAGGGTTGGGCGTTGTTCTGGTCGTCTGTTGGCACACTTGCGACGCACTGTGGGTTCCTCTTACGCGCGATACTACACTATACCACGCTTGGAGGGTGTTCGGTTGCACGGCAGCGACAATGCGCTGATCAGCGACGGGTAACCCATCAGTCAGGGATTCTAAAAGGATTTTGTGGGAGAAGGTTCAGCTGTAGGCCACACACCGTCTTTTTTTGATAATATTCCTCTAACGAGGAGCGATCTGTCAACTTAATGGCCAAGAATTGGGCAAATTGACGCGTTTGTGGTTTCAGGAAAGAGGTCTATCAGGGCCTGCCTTGCGTCAACGTAATATAATTTGTCTAATTTTAGGATGCGGAAGTAGTGCAGGGCCTTACCTTGTAGGAGGTTGGGAAGCCTTCTCAGTCTGTCGGTGTAGTGTAGTTGGGCCAGATCAGCTTGGGCGTCGTAGTTGTCGAAGAAGCTCTGCGCCTCGTACGAACCATCGTAACGCGGTAGCTCTACATCCCGCGATAGTCCTGTCGCCGAGGAGAGCTGATATATCGTCCTGGCTAAACTCCCCAGGACATCTGACACCGGCGGCGGGGGTGTGACGTCTTCCTGGCCGGGGGCGATTTCCTCCGTTCTACCGAGAGTGTTTTCTTTCTTTGGAAAAGTGGTGCTTCCGCCACTTTCGGAGTCGGGATCGGACTCCATTGGTTCCTTTGGATTCTTCTCTCTTCCCTGTTCCATCTTTCTGTACAGACAGTGGTCTATTTGCTTACTTGTACCTTGGCGTCCACTATCCTGTCGACTCTTCGGTACGGGGGAGTCTGTGATATCTTGGGACCTCTGGGACCAGTGTTACCTGATGCTAGACGAACCTCGATGTCAACTCTACCGTGCAGTCGTGGTGGAAGGCGACACAGCTGGGCCAAAGGTGAAATAAACAAACAGAGATTCCACTAAAAGCGTCTGACGTCAAGAAGGAATGGGATGAGGAGAGAGAGATTTTAGAGCAAGTGTTACCGTTGGGAGCCAAGCGAATACTAACTATTCTTGCTTCTCGATTTAACACCACGACCTTGCTTCTTTCTAATTGGCTGACCTACTTAGGTGATTCTTTCCTAATTGGTAGGACTACGTCACATGGCCGTTGGCTATTGGTTGACCTATTTAGGTGATTCTTCTCTAATTGGCCCTGCGGCTTCCTTTGATGGAAGATACGTCCGGTCTTGGCCAGTAAGTACGGGGCGTTACTCGACTTTTATAACTTCTGCGTTATCAGATACGCCCTGTCCTGTCAGGAAGTATTGACTTGTAAATTATTTATAGTTGGGCTGGTTTTATAAACCTCTTTTGCTAGGCCTTGCTTCGACTTCTGTCCTAAGCCTGATTAGTTTTAACCTTAATTTTCTCCTGTTAGACTCCATTCCTTCTATCTGTACAGTTGCGATACTTTATTAGATTCTTACGCGGTACAGATTGATGTTAGTTGAGGCTTTCTATGTGCAGTACATAAGAAGTTATATACAGTCATGGGGTGGAACATGTGGTAGTAGATATCTAGACTATTTACAACAATTCCATGATCTTAAATCATCACATATACATATGTTTTGTTTTGTTTGTAAATATTATTATGTTGGGTATTTTGTT
>CP092884.1:3737375-3775855 GCA_030710605.1 Cordylochernes scorpioides | reverse complement strand
TCAGAAAATTATATTGATATGTCTGTATCATGTTTAATTGACAGAAACTATATTATTTTAAAGATTATACACAGCGAAAGCCCTACCAAGATTCTAGCAGCAAAACATTCAATGGATCGGAAGACAGACGAAGCCAGAGAGAGAGAGAGGTCATCTCAATAAACAAATAAAAATGAAGTTTAAAAGCAACTTTTTTCAGACTTTTTTCTTGCAATTAAAACTACAAATAAAAATTATGAAGCTTATTTAACTTAAAAAGTAATATAATATTTACATATTTTGTGATCGAAATATGATGGATAGAGATAAGAAAGGATTTTTAACCTAGAATTAAAAAATATTTGATATATAGAAATGATGTATTTATTTTGGAGTCAGAAAATGATATGCTAAACCTTTTGCATCATTACTTGTAATAATATTAGAACATTAGAGCCCATTGTACAAGGATGGATCAATATAAAACGTTCAAATATTTTTTTGAGTGCACACACTATAATACAATCTTATTTTTAATCCTTTACATAACCCTCTCTTTTTTCTAAACACTTCTTCGAAAGGTTAGGTAGCTTGTAAATTCCCTTCAAGAAAAAATCTCATGTGTGTTGGGTAAGTCATCCATGTACCGCATATTTAACTTGATAATCAGTCTTGAAAATGCCACAATAAAATAGTTTTAAGTGTGCAAATAAATAATATTCTCTCGGGGCTGAATCAGGAGAGTAAGGGGGATGGATTAGATTGGATGGATGGATTGAAATTTAATTTATTGATGGTTTCAATGGTGAAATTTGCCACGTGTTACCGAGCATTATCATGCCGTAGGCAAACACCTCTGCGCAGCAAACCACGCCTTTTGGAACGAATTTTCGACCTTCAATTTTCCAAGTAGCTCAGAATAAACTATGCTATTAACTGTTTGGCCTTTAGGAAGATAATCTTCTAAGATTCATTTTTACTCTCCCAAAAATATTCTGGAGTACTTTTCCAGCAGAGGCTGTTATCCTTGGTTTCTTGGTGTTGGTGAACCCTTGTGATGTCATTCTGAACTTGATCTTAAAGAGTCAGGAATGTGATGTTGTATGCATTATTCATTTCCAGCCACTATTCTATTAAGAAAACCTTCACCTTCAATTTCATAACGTTCCAAAAGCTCTTTACAAGCGTTAAGACGTTTTTCCTACATTTCCTTTGTGAGCAGCCGAGACACTCATCTTGTGCAAATTTTTCTGTCCTTTAAATGCTTTGTAATGATTTTCTGGAGACAACCATAACTTAATTTTGGAAAAAATAACTCTAATGCTAATGTTGCGATCGTTCTGTATCATATCATCTTTGGTCCAGGTGGTTGCATTATCACTAACCTTGACCGGGGCGCCAGGTCGCGGTGCGTCATCAAAACTCTCTATGCCGCGTTTTAATTTTCTAACCCATTAATATATTCGATTTTAAGATAAACATGTATCACCGTATTTATTCTGGAGTAAAATTCAAATGGTTTAACTCCTTCACGATAAAAAAAAAACGAATAACTGCTCGCCTTTTATACTTGGTGCAATTTTATTTATTTCATCTCAATTTGCAGGTGTTACATTCGAGCACAGCTCGCGAGTCACCTTGTCCAGATTATTTACACATGGCGAGTTGTAATGCTGGAGTGGCCCCCCGAACCTTACAGGAGGGCAGTTGTTGGGTGTTTGGCTGTCAGCTAGCCATTGGGTCCAGGTCGTCGGATTCGGTGGCTGAGGTCACCTTGATTTTGTACAATTTCTTGTATAGTTGGATTTGATGATTTTTGAAATTGCGTGAATAGTCTTGTCGCAGAGTCTTGATAAATCTATTCTATATTAGGCTGGTTGAGATCTTCTTTGAGAATTTTTTTTGAAAGATTTGAATGGGGCTCCTATAGTGATTCGTAAGCAAATCCTCATGAAGGCATCTATTCTTTTTTAATCCGTAGGTGTGATATATTTGCCCCAGACTGGTAGTGCGTACGTGATGATGGGTAGAATACAGGTTTTGTACAACGTGAATTTATGCTTTGTTGTTAAATTACTTTTAAAATTAAGCAGGCTTGATAGATATATTTTGGCTATCTTTGCCTTTCTTATGGTGTTTTGGACATGTAGGTTAAATTTTAATTTCGAATCCAAAGTGACACCAAGGTACTTGGCATGGTCGGCCCAACTAATAGTGCTTAAGTTTACTGTCAAGTTGGTTTGTGGCTTGAATTTTTTTGTTATATCTTGGGGGAAAAAACTATTGCTTGAGTCTTAGTTGGGTTAATGTCTAGTTTCCACTCATCGCACCATTTGATTATGTCATTTAGGTAATTCTGAAGCTGAGTAACCAATAGGTCGACTAATTTAGAGTTAAACAAAATTGCTGTGTCATCTGCGAAGAGCTTAAGTTTACATTTAGAGTGCAGTGGGATGTCATTAATGTAAATATTGAAAAGGTAGGGTCCGAGGATAGAGCCTTGAGGTACTCCAGTCTGGATTGGCTTTGGTTCAGTTATAAAATTTCCTTGCTTGACTGAAAATGTCCTGCCCTGTAGATAATTCTTCATACAATTGATAATGTCACTTGGAAACTGGTCTTTTGTGAGTTTCTTTATAAGGCCATTATGCCAAACTTTATCAAATGCTTTCGCAAAATCTAGAAAGACAGCACCTACCACTTCCTTGTGGGATCTTCTTATCTGGATGTAGTCCATAACTGCAATGAGTTGGTGAGTTGTTGAATGCCCCCTTCTAAATCCGAATTGCTGCGGGATGATGAAGTTAGAGTTGTCCAAGTACCTCTGAAGTCTACGTAAAATAATTCTTTCGTAAATTTTGCCGATGGGGGGGAGGAGGCTGATAGGTCTTAGATCTTCAGAAGATTTAGCGGATTTTTTTAGAATTGGAATTATGATAGCATGCTTCCAGACTTTGGGGTAGTAACACAAGTGCAGTGCGGCGTTGAAAACTCCAGCTAGAAATACAATCCATTTGATGGGAAGATTCTTGGCCATTTTCGGAGTGATATTGTCATGGCCAGGAGCTTTGTGGTTAGCTAAGTATTTAATCACTTCCTTGACTTCATTTGGTGTCGTCATTGTGAGCATTTTTTCTTGTTGGTGATTATAAGTTATGTTTGGTTGGTCTTCTTCTTTTTCCTTGGAGAACTGGTTGGAGAAGTGTTCTGCAAGTTCATTTCCGATTTCTTTGTCGGTCAATAAGGTTTTGCCGTTCATTACTAAATTTGAGATCCTTTCCGTTTTTTTTTCTGATAGGTTTTGTTTTTCTCCAGAAGTCCTTTGGGATTGATTCAATCTTGTGTATGAATTGATTCCAGTTCTCGGTGGAGTCAGATTTGAGGGCTTTGTTAACTTTTCCCTGTAGGTTTAAATAAATGGCTCTATGGGCTGGATCCCAGGTTGCTTGCCATCTCTTACGAGCTTTATTATTTTCTTTTATCAAGGCCTTGGTCGAAGGGTTCTGTTTTGATGAAGAGGATGATATAACCGTGATTTTTGAGTAGCTGTTGTAGATTTTATCATTTAGTATGGTCACTGCTGAGTCAATATTGGCTTCCGTTTTCAAGGGTACTCTAGGAGGCGTACTGGAAATTAAGTCTTGTTGGAAGTGAACACGTTAGTGAGTCGGCAAGCCCTAGTCGTGAATTCATCCTTCGGGCAGGTCAGCTCTAGGATTACTGGGAGGTGATCTGAAGATAAGGCATCCAGGGTCTTAATCCTCGAAGTCCAGGGGATGTTTCTAAGAATTGCGATGTCTAGAAAGTCTGGATTTCCAAAGGACTGTAGTGCGTGGGTGAAGAAGGTGCGACAATGTCCAGGTTTTCTTTTTCGGAAAAATTATGAAGCACGGTTCCACTATTATTGGAGGTTCTTGATCCCCAAAGAGGGTGCTTGGAGTTCCCGTCTCCTGCAGCGATTACTGATTGATTATTCTCTAACAAGAGATTCAGATCTTCCTCCAGGAATGGTAGATCGGGTTTCTTATAGATTGACGATATCTGCACTACAGCCCTTCCATCTGGTTTCATTAGAATTGTGGTGTTTTCCATGTTAGATGTTTGAATCAGCACTTTTTTATATTTAAGATAGTTTTTTAGAAAAATTGCCGTTCCACCGCCCCTTCCAACGATTCTATCGTCTCTTATTGTCTGATAGTTTCTGAGTTTGAGGTCGACAGATGGTTTTAAGTGTGTTTCACTGAGCAGTGCCATGTCTATTGAGTTTTCTTCTAAAAACTGTAGGAATTCTTATTTTTTGAGTTTGATTCCGCTGCAATTCCAGAAAACGATTTTTAAAGGTAATTTGCCTTTCATTGTAAGAAGGTTTTGATAATTTCTATTAACTTTTCGCACAGTTCCCTGGTGTCAGAACGAGTAGTTTTCTTTTTTGCAGTTTCAGCGTAACTTGCCTTTTGTTTTTCAACAGTTGCTTCTTCTGTTTTAGTGGAGCTTGCTTGAGGTATGGTGTTAGGGGAGTTTTGTCTGGGAGGCTTTAGCTGCTGTTGTTGTGGCTTCGGAAAATTTGAGAATCCGCGGTAATTGGCTGTGTGCGCCTCTCCACAGTTAGCGCACTTTGGTGGGAGCTGTTTCGACTTTCTTGGACAATCCTTCGAATGGTGTTCTTCAGCACATTTGACGCATTTGGGCTTCAAAAAGCATTTTAGCTGGCCATGCCCAAAACCCTGGCAGTTAAAGCATTGGGTCACTCGTTTTGTAGTCCTGAATGATTCCACGACTATTTTTTGATAAAGTATTTCGGTTATTCCATAGATTCGTTTATTTTGTTCATTTTTCGGTAGCTCTACTAGGACTATATTCATCGGTATTTTGGTCGATTGTCTATGGAGTCTTTTGACAATGACCTCAGTGAAGCCCATTGAGACCAGTTCAGTTACGACGTCTTCTTCTTTGAAGGCTGTTGATACCCCCTTCAATACCACTTTCAGCGGTTTTTCCTCCTGTAGTCTGTAGGAATATCCTCCATTATTTTTCTGTACATATTCCCTGATTTTTGTGAAGTCGCCTATGTTTTTCAATTTAATTATGTGCTTTTTGCCAGAAATTGTGACTTGGAATGGTTCCATGCACAAGTCTTTTAGTTCTTGGCAAAGAAGCTTCCAATCCGCTACATTTTCTGCAATAACAGGAGGAATTCTCGGTTTTTTCACGTTAGTGACTGTGGTCCATGGGCCATCGTTGTCGTTATTTTCTTCATCGTCTTGCGGTGGGTGAGCTGCGTTCATTTGTTGAGAAACTCCAGTGGCGGGACTTTGTTCGTCGATGTCCATTCTAGGCGTCTTCAGGTTACGCTCGCTCCTAGTTGGCGATCTTGAGTCATCCTGGGAGCCGCGAGTTCTCTTCTTTGATTGAACCGTTTCCTCAAGTTTATACTCGATTCCACATTTGTCTAGGATCTTCGTTATTAAGGAGGCTTCGATTATGCATAGTTTCTCGCCGGTTGGTCCGATCGTCGATTTAATTACAATCGGTGGCATATTATTTTTTGATGCTTGGACTCTTGGTGCAACTGTTGTTTTGGCCGTCATTTTATTGATAGAAAATGTTGCCAGATATTTTTTTTTTGACATAAAAAAAAAAAAAACATAAAATGAGTATACCTATATACATTTACTTCCTTCTTTGTTTTTATTTCTATTAAACTATCGTTTTTTATTGATTCACCCTTGTACAAACAGGTTTAGAAAGGTAATCAGTTCCAATTCTAATTGAGGTTTAAACTTAGTAAAAATAAAAAAAAGTTTGGAATGAGAATTTATGTGTCTCATTATTTTATTATTAATTCTAGGTAAAATAAATATTGCGAAATATAAATTTTAGGAAATAATTATTAACATAAAGTTTTATCAAATTTCACAATATATGTAAATATATCTGAGAATACTCCTTATTTTTTATACAAGTCATATGAAAGCGTTTTATATAGATTTACTATCTCAGCATTATTCCAACTTGCTCACTCACGATGTTGTTAATCATTATTCGGAATATTTTTCAGAAATATCATATCTAAAATAATAATATAACCAGGGCCTATTGTTTTAAAATATGCTTGACTAACCGAATGAACAGGGCTGGAAACGCCCTGGTTTTTATTTTCACCTGAGGAAATATATATATCTTGTTGAAAATTGAGCAATCCATTTTTAATAACAATAAAATACAAGCATTATTGAATATTTTCGATATTTTGATGAGGCTGTTCGCCTATCTTCTTCTAGAGGGTAGCCGCATCGAGGAGGACTGTCTGATCCATCAGCTCCTTAAGGGACTCCACCGAGCCGGATGTTGTGTCACTCGTGCTCTGCTCGTCGATGTTGAGGTCGCCAACACCCACACGTCCTCCTGGATCTCGCCTGCCGTGATGGACTCCAGCTGCTCGAGCCGCTAGCGAGGTAGTTGTGAAAGGTGACAGTTGATCCCGCGCACCTTCTGGCCGCGGACGTCGATGGAGAAAGAGATATTGCTCGGTCTCAAGACGCGCTGTCGTAGGACCACTACCCCCGGGGCGAAGAGGCAGGCGAGGCTCGAAACTCTGAGGGCTGCGAGGACACGATGACGGCGCTGTAGCCCAGACACAGATGTTGGATGGCGTCCAGCGACCTGGCGTTGGTCTCCTGGACAAAGGGACGTCTACGCGATGTTGATGCAGGAAGTGGTAGAGCTCAATGCTCCTCTCGCGAGTAGCAAGCCCGCGGGCGTTGATGGATGCCAGATGGAAGCTCATTGGGCGCTCCTCGCCTGGACACGAACGTCCATAAGGCGCTTGTAAATAGCGTATTTGGAGTCGGGCAGGGCGTCGAACAGCTCCAGGGCAGTTTTGTTGAGCGCCGTGTACTGCTCGCCTCTGATCCTGTTATGCAGTCTCTTCAGACTGGGGATGGAAGCTCGCCTCCAAGACTTCACCTCTTTCAAGCCTTTCGACCCAGACTGGTCCAAGATTCTGTCGGGGATATGCTCGAAGAGTTCGTTGAGCTGCTGCCGGGTCTTGTTGAGCCCTAGCCAAAAATATAGTCTCTTTACCATCAGCGGCAGCCCTCGTCACTTCATCTTATGATGCTTGACCATGCCGTAGATCAGTAAGAAAAACTTTTCATCTCTCCATCTTTCGCTGCTTAGCTCGACTCCTATCTGTTCATGGAAATTTCCTACTACAACTGTGTCTCTTCTTTTTTTGTGTATGAAATTCCCAAGCTCTCCACTCTGCCTCGACCACGACTGCCTGTACTCTGTGAGAACTGTTAAAGGTCTCCCAAGGTGCAGAGAGGTACTGGAAAACTCTCCAAGCCCTGAATGTCCCTCTCGGTTACTACAGGTTTGCCCCTCTCGGTTACCACACACAGCGAGAGACCCTCTATTACCACAGTATAGCGAGAGTCGACAGATCGCACACCATAGATTAAGTCGACTGGATACCTCACCAAATATATATATATATTCACTAGATAGCACTCTGTCATTTGAAAAGCACATGTGCTCCTGGTCAGGATATGCCTTCTTTATTTTATGAACAACACCTGTCCTTTTTATAATTTTTAATTTTTTTTTCATATATATATAACAAAAGAAAAATATCGTGTGAATTGATAAATATTTTAGAGCTAGGATGCGCCCTTTCTAATAATATGATTCTATCGGAGAATTTTCATATTATATCAAATTCTACTCATATTTTCTTGTCTTCCAAAATTACACGGAAGTTCTTATTTTTATTTATCAATTTAGCTGTTACACATTTAATTTTAATTTATATATATACAGGGTGATCCAAAAGTCCCGCACAACTTTAAAAATTAATAACTCCGCGAATATTTGCGCTAGAGCAATGCGGTAAACACCATTGTGTTCAGGATGCAATGGGATTTTTTATGGCAAATGATGAAAAATTCGAAATTGATTTTAGTTACAACTTTATTCGCTAGATGGCGCCCTACCAGAATCAGCGATTCAGCGGCCAAATTGTTTGATAAATTGAAAAATATAACTGAACGACACGTATTTTTCCTTTTTGAATACCAGGAAAGAACCCTAATAATATCAAATGATAAATTAATAAAACACCATTTCGCTAAAAGTTAGAAGAAATGGTTAACGATTTTTAAATACAATCTGAGATATGTAAAATAGGTATATGCAAATTAAAACATGTAGCAAAAAAAAAACTGACATTTTAGATGCGGTTTGCTGGAATCCTCTCAGCTATTTATATTTCGAAAATAATAATTTTCTATTTTTTTTTTTAAATTCAACTCTCTCTCAGTATCGATTATATTTATTTTAATTCATTTGAAAAATATTTATCTATCTCTGATGATTTATTTTACTCTGGAATGCCGTTGTTGTTTTTTTTTTGTCGTGTCCAATAAAGAGCCTTAGATTCTTTTCGTTTGGCCAACAAAAAAATGTCCAATTTATATACACATATATTTTTACATAATGAGGCTTTAAATGATACAAATAATATTCATCTATTTACATAAACAACAGTTAATATATAGCGAGAAGAGTAGAGGACTGAGCACAGATCCCTGAGGTACACCAGCCCATGTTCTTCGGTCCTTGGAAAATGTTCCATTGACCCGAACCTTTATCCTTCTTCCCCTTAAGAAGTCTGCAATCCAGATTAAGGTTTTTCCTCTTACCCCGATGTTGTGCAGCCTTTCAAATAATTTATACACTCGATCAAAAGCTGAGGTCATATCCAGGAATACGGCCGTTGTCTTCTCTGGCGGTTTTTCCTAGAAATCTATTATTGATTGACAGAAGTAGAACAGTTTATCAGTTGTACAGTGTCTGGATCTTTAGGCAGTTTGGTATAAGTTTATTTTATTATTGTTAGTGAGCCAGACTATGAGTCTAGAGTGGATAATTCATTCTGTTATTTTACAAAGCATGCTGGTAAGAGCAATTGGCCGATAGTTCTTGCATTCCTTAGCATCTTTGTTTGGTTTCAGTATTGGCACTATAATTGATATCTTCCAATTCTTTGGTAGTTTACCAGTTTGCCATGAAATGTTCAGTATTCGTAGGAGTTGATTTTTAGCTTCGTCTCCAAAGTGTTTAATCATTTGACCAAAGATTAGAGCATCTCCAGGTGACATCTTGGATTTAACTTTCCTATTGATAATTTTAGCTCATTCAGTGTGAAGTCTCTCGAGTAAATATCTTGTTGATGGTAATTTCTTGCTTGTTTAACTAACTTGTTTATATTATTTTTTAGAGTCCTGCCTTCATTCGTATAGCTGAGTCTGGAAGTGCTTGAAAGATATTCAGCAATTATGTCAGCCATCTGTTTGTTCGTTCTCGCTGTTCATATCGGTTAGAGTATTGGAGGATTAGTGTTGGTTTTGATTGTTTTATAACACTAATTATATTCCAGTGATGGCTTTCCTTTTTTGGATCCATTTTTTTGCGCAGAATTCTGCCCATTTTCCTCGTTTGAATATCCAAATTTCTTGTTCTATTTTGTGACTAATTTCAATGAGTTCCTTTATGATTTCTTCTGTTTTATTTGTTTAAAGAAGTTCTTTTTTATTGTCTCTCTCTGCAATCATTGCCTCGATATTTTGGTCCTTCCAGTAAAGTATTCACAGGTCTTTACGTCTACCTCTAGGTATCGATACTTTTGCAGCTTTGGATATGTTCAAAGAGAATTTTTCCAATTTTTTGTCAATCGTTCTGTGATTTGATTCTTCGTTGCACAGTTCTTCAAGCTTTTCTGTAAATATTTTTCCAGTGTTCTTTTATTCTGTTGGAAATTCTCAATTTTGAATTTTAGGGTTGATAAAATTGGTCTGTGGTCACTGATTGCACTTTTCAGAATTTTCCATTGTGTTGTGGGTGCGATGTTGTAATTTATCGCTGTGATGTCTATTGCGGATTCTGTGCCTGTGGACTTGGATAGATAGGTGTTCTTTTCGTTATTTAACGGCGTAAGGTCGAGGTCGGTTAGCATGTCCTCAACCTGCTGACCTTTGTTATCCTGGACAGGTGATCCCCAAGTTGGTCTTTCGGCGTTAAAATTACCAAGTATGATTACGATATCCGAAGACGCTTCACTTAATGTCTCTTTCAGGCCTGTATTGATGCTAGTATTATCGTGGTGATAAACATTTATGATTGGAATTGTTTTATCTGTAAGATAGATTTCTATTGCCTGAGCTTCTGTCGTGCTTTCTCTAGGCTTACTCTGATTATAGGTGATTTCCTTAAATTTGATTTCTAGAGTTTTAATCAAAACGGCAAGTCCTCCTCCGAATTTTCCCGGTCTGTCCATTCGTAGTGTTGTATAATCTTTGATATTGAATCTCAGATTCTGATTCAATTTTGTCTCCTGAGGACAATTAATATGTACATTGTTGTCACAGAGAAGACAAGTCAGCTCTTTATTTTCCTCTGGGTACCATTTATATTGAGTTGTAGTAGATTGAATTGTGTCCTCGTAGTAGATTTCTCATCATGAGCTCGAGCTGCAGCTCCTTACGCGGCGGTTACCCCGGACGCGGTAGCATTACTGGAGATATCAGTTTTGCTCTTCATTTGAAAATGGGTGCCGTTGCAACGTTAGTCATCTTGGAAACGAACCAGAATTTGGTCAAATATTCTAAGGGTCCAGGGGGGACCGCAAGGAGGTGTGGTCGGACTTCTCCCCTTCCCCCTGGAATGCCGTCACTACAGGATAAAGCACTTTTGGTGAATTTTTTAAATTGTGATTCAAAATCTGCCACTGAAGCTTTACGAGCGTTTCGTTCCTTTAAAGATATTCGAAGCGGTAAAGGACCAATGAGTTTCTACTCTCTAAAGCGTTTGATTAAAAGTGTTGAGGAAACTGGATCTCTGGAAGCAAAACCTCGGAGTGGAAGACCATCGACATGCAAGACAGTGGCTGTTACGGTTTTACAGAATGCTGAAGCTATTGAAACGTTATCCACGTATGGAGAAGTAAGTGCTAGACAAGTTTCTCGACAAACGGGGATTTCGTATGGAACAGTTTGGAGAGAACACACATTTATAATTTTTCTATAAAAATATCCTAACAAAATTCAAAGTTTTCACGAGTTGAAAGTCAGCGATTTTGAGAAGCGTCAAGAATTCGTTGCATGGGTTTTCCGGCAAATTGATATTGATGGAAACTGGCTGTCAAATGTTCTAAGAACAGATGATGCTCACTTTTATCTAAAGGGAGAATTTAAAATTCAAAACTGCCTCATTTTGGCAACAGAAAACCCTAGGATTTTTACAGAAATACCACTGAATCAGCACAGAGTTACAGTTTTGTGTGGGTTCACTTCTTCTTTTATTATTGGGACATTTTTCTTTGAAAAAATCAATGGAAGAACTTTTAAAGCCGTTTTTGTAACTGGTGAACGTTATGTTCAACTTTTGAGAGAAAAGGTTATTCTCATATTGCAGGACAGACAAGCACTAAGCGAAATAACATTCATGCAAGATGAAGAACCTCCTCATATCTCCGGCGGTGCCAAACAATTGCTGAAGGATACGTTCGGTGTAATTCGTTGATAAGTCGCCACTTTATATACCAGTGGCCTCCAATATCACCACACTTGACGCCTTACAATTTCGGTTATGGGGGTGCATTAAGTCGCGTTTTTATCGATGCCGGCCTACCACATTGGCCATGTTGAAGGCTTCTATCAGATGGCACGTTTTATAAATTTCAGCTATTTAATTGTGACCATTCTGTTATCTATCGTCTGCAGGCGGTGTTTGAGAATGAAGGGCGCCACATTGAGCAAGGATTGTGACCTAATACAAAAGAGAAGGCAGTTACCTCATGTGTTATATTTTGCAGCTCTTTGTTTTGGGTTATGGGAATAATAAATGCTGTCCTCACATCTTGACTCTTTTTTTTTCTGTAAACAGTAATTTTTTTGTTTGTCATTTGCCCACATCTTATGTCGTGCAGGCCAAAGTGTTATAACTTCTTGAATAACACTGGTATACACAATTTTACCCCTTATGTTTAGTTTATCGCTTTTCGCTCATTAGAAGAAATAGCATAAGGAATAATCTCTGTATCGCCCCCAACTTTAGATATTTTGCGCAAAATATAATACAAAATGATTTTACTACCACGTTTTTCAACGCAAAAGGTCGATTTAAAAATGATTTTTTTTTTGAGGGGATACATTTTCAAAATTATGTACAGTATAATAAACAATGATAACATTTGACAAACCCATAGTAAATTTGGAATAAAGTACGACAAATATATTTTGTCACTCCCCTCTATATTTCATTTTTGGATCATGACAAATATCCAGTTAAATAGTCAAGTGTCGACAATTAGTCAATAAACTATACATTTCTTATAGCAAGAAATCCTATTAGTAGTGCCATAATAATTTTTGGTACTATATTAACATTTCAAAAATCGTGTATTGATATCAGTAGTTATTTTCAAACATTCAATTTATTTCACAAAACTCCATCAAAATATAAATATTTTTGCTACATGTTTTAATTTGCATATACCTATTTTACATATCTCAGATTGTATTTAAAAATCGTCAACCAATTCTTCTAACTTTTGGCGAAATGGTGTTTTATTAATTTATCATTTGATATTATTAGGGTTCTTTCCTGGTATTCAAAAAGGAAAAATACGTGTCGTTCAGTTATATTTTTCAATTTATCAAACAATTTGGCCGCTGAATCTCTGATTCTGGTAGAGCGCCATCTAGCGAATAAAGTTGTAACTAAAATCAATTTCGAATTTTTCATTATTTGCCATAAAAAATCCCATTGCATCCTGAACACAATGGTGTTTACCGCATTGCTCTAGCGCAAATATTCGCGGAGTTATTAATTTTTAAAGTTGTGCGGGACTTTTGGATCACCCTGTATATTTAAAAAACAATTAAAAATTTCCCACAAAATTTTACACCAACCAATCACATCGCTTAGAAAACACAAAACCATCAAGGAGAGAGAAAATCGACACAAGTTACTTGTCCTTCAAAATTCTTCAGGAAATTTCAAATTTTCTTTATTACTTTAGCTATACCAAATAGATTTCTTATTTTCTTCTCTTAAACTTGATTAGCATTTATTACACAAAATTCTTTCACAAACCATTCACATTGCGCTGACAAAACACAAAACAAACTCATTAATATTTCATCAAGAAAGAGTTTACACCGTCTAATAAAGCAACGAACATCTTTCATTAAACTCTATTGATTTCCAGTTGAAAAGTTTGAGAATATTTTTAGCTCTCTTCCGTACTAGTTAGTAAATTATAATCCTCAATTTCGCGGTAAAGTGAAATTTTTAAAAAGAAATCAAAAATTTCAAAACATTTTAATTCACAATTCTTGGCTTTGAAGTTCAATTTCAATAGAGTGTTTAGAAATAATCACCCCGCTTTCTCCCTTACAGATCATTTATAGGGAGAATTTATGAATGAATTTGGCTTGGGATTTTTCTTTTGGTACAGCTGGCCGAGTTATGAGAATATTATCTATTTCGAACACCCTTTATATTAATTTTTAATATATATTGAAGATGGCATGCGACATATATGACATACCATCTATATATAAGAAGCATTAAAGCTTATATCCATAGTTTTCTTGAATACCATTTCTATGATTCCACCTTTCATCGCAGCATATATATAAGCAGAATCGTCCAATATAGCATTAGAGCGTTAAGAAGCGGCCTGGAAGATTAAAATGGCGAAACCACTGGGAGGATTCACCAAAGATGAGCCAAGTTCTTCCAATATTTTTTCATCGCAGTAAGGACAGTAGAGGTTGTTTTATCTTTAAAATAAACTTCCGTGCATTAATGCTCTAGATATGATCTAGCTCAACTATCAACAGAACACTCATGCTCAAAGTCAAGTCATTTTTAGAGTCATTTGTATTTGGAATTCCAAGTTTTTACCGTGCTTCATCTAACTCCAGTTCCACCAAGAGCGATCTTACCTCCTTGAAAGCCCTCAAGAGAGCCATCATGACATCCTCATCACTAAATTAGATAAAGGCTCACAAGTAGTTGTGTTAAAAGTTGATGATTACAAGAAGAAAATGTCTGATATCCTTTCAGACTCCGATACCTTCCAAGAGATTTCACCTGAACGTGTTTGTGCTATTTCTGATGCCTACAAATCATCACTCAGATTGCTCAGAAGAAACGAATGCATTACTCCCAACCAGTTCCAGCAGTTTACCTCCAATCTTTCTAGTGTTCCATATATATATGGCCTACCTAAAACCCATAAGCCCAGTGTCCCCCTTAGACCCATAGTTGCCTACCACCTGTCACCCGCCTTACAGCTAGCCAAATACCTTTCTAGCCTTCTAAAACCCCTGGTCAAAACTCATAATCTTTACTCGGTCCAGGATCCATCTGACTTTTTTACAAGATTAAAGAGTGTCCCCCAACCTCGTGGTCTTACCATGTCGACTTTCGACGTGACATCACTCTTTCTGTGCCTCCCGCATTCTCTGATCATAGATGGCCTAGAGCAGCTCCTTTCTTCATCCACTCTTCCTAGTAATAATCAAAAAACTATCTTGGATCTATTCACCATCTGCCTTGACATGAAAACTTTAGAATTCAATGGCTGTTTCTTTGTACAGATGAGAGGCTCCCCTATGGGCAGCCCCCTTTCCACAATAGCAGCTGAGATAGTTATGTCCAATTTGGACCGGTGGTTAGTTTCCCATAATCATTTGGGGATCGAGATGTGGTCGAGGTACGTTGACGACATTTTTTGCCTCCATCGTGATACCGACCATCTCCCTATACTCACAGTTTTAAACTCATAGAATCATGATCTCCGTTTTACTCACGACCCATCCTGTTTTAATTGCATCCCGTTTTTAGACGTTTTAGTCATCAACACCAATGGCACTTTTCAGACCACCGTATTTCGCAAGCCTAACTTCACTCCCTCCTATTTACACTTTTTATCACATGCCCCGGTTTCTCACAAAATCACCACGGTAAAAACTCTCTCTAAACGGGTATACACTCACATTGTTCCCTTGCCTTATTTAGAATGATCGAGAAACGTACCGTTTACACCCATCTTTTATCCGCCGGTTACCCTCATAATTTTATTGATCGCCATTTTTACGTCCCGAACCACAAAAAAGTTACACCTCCTCTGTATAAAAACGTCTGTGTCCTTCCTTTTTCGACCACGAACTCTGATATTGCGTTATTTTTACGAAAATTCGGTATTCGCACGTTTTTCAAAAATTCACCTTCCCTAGAAGCATCCTTACGGCACCCTATAACAAAAAGCTCCATCAAACTTAACCCTCTATCCCTCAATAACGTCATCTATAAAATATCATGCAACGATTGTGAACAATGCTACATTGGTGAAACTGGTCGAACCATCGCTACTAGAATCCGCGAACATAATCGTAATATACGTTCCAAAGATCGAAAATCTCTCATTTTTCAACACATCGCAGATTTCGACCATTCCTTCAATTTAGACGATACGATTTCTGTATACAGGGATATTGGAAACAAGTACCAACGCTTGGTTCTGGAAGCACTTGTATCCAACTGTACTCCCAGTTTTAACCGGAAGATTGATCTCCCACCGCAATATACAATATTTTACGGCCTCACTCGCTGATATGTTTCTGTGTATTATTTTTATCTTTGGTTTCAATTTTTATCTCCGTGTTTTGCCTTTATGTTTAATTTTTATCTTCGTTTTTGCCTCTATTTCTCACACAGAGTTTGTTTTATTTGTAAATATGCAAATTCCCTTTCCAATCTTCAGTATGTAAAATTCCTTATTTCCTTGCGCGTATATATGTAAATATTTTTGCTTATAAATATGGCACTTCTCTGTCTACACTTGTATAAGACCTGAAGAAGGGCAGTTGCTGTCTGAAATAATCTTACCACGTTACCCTGTTTTTCCGTTTGGATATATAATTACCGTTTATCTAAAACGACGTATTATCAAATCGCTCAAGTTACTTTTTAGATGGCAACCCTATTCTCTCCCGACGGAGAAGTGTATGGGATGGCGCTGAATACCTTGCCAAACATAACAACAAATCGAAGTTATGTTGAAATCATTCTTCCTAAAAAAGATGCTGAATTGAATGATGAAATGCCCAGGATCAAAGCGGGTGATATTTTATTCAATCAGATTGAATTAAGAAACGCCAACCATGGAATCACTATTCTCACCATCTATCAAAATGACAAACTGATGATAGGTTTAATTTTTAGAGCCAATGAGGATAATACTCAACATTTAAATGTAACTCTAGTCGACCAAGGTCGCCAATTCAGGCATCCCAAAAGTGATACTACTATAACCGCAAGGGCTAACTTTAACATAGCACCAATCGGCCTCACAAGAATAGCGAATGTTCCTTATTTACAGGAAATTAACTCTATAAAATTGCGTGAAAAGTATCAAATTGAAACTTTCAAATTTGCCTCAGCAGGAAATGACGAATATCTGACACATGCAAATTGGGTTTTGCTAGAACAAGAGGGATTTATACTCCAGGCGAATGAAAAGCAAATTGGACCATTTTATGTCAAGAATAAGAAACCATAGAAGGTATATACTGGCCAGATCTTACATTGGAAAAACCTATACTTACCTTAATTTTTTTCTATATTTCATTGCTGCTATATAGATGAGATTTTGTACATTTTTGTACAATGTAGCTCATTAGTTAAACTTGTATCTATATTGTACTTGTTTAGGGATTTAGTATAGAATACTTGGGTGAAATATAACATTTCTACTTAATGATTGTTTATACCTTTTCAGCTCTTTGTGTTAGGCAGCTCCTAGAGGGGATAATAAATTCTGTCCTCGCATCTTGACTCTTTTTTTTTTGTGAACAGTAATATTTTGTTGTCATGTTCTTTCTTCATTTGTGAAAACAATGAATGAGCATGCAAAGATAGAATTAATGGTAAGAATAAAGAATGGTCATTTTTAAGAACAAAGAATAAAGGTGGATAAAAACAAGAGTTAAAATTTACATGTGTTTACAACGCTAAATTTGCATATTTGTTAGGTGATATAAGAAATGATGGAAATAATTGTGTTATCAAAATAAAATAAAAAAGGAAAGGTTGAAATATGTTAAACAATGAAAAATAGTAGCTAATTATTTAAAAGATATTGATAGTGTAAGAAAATGCAATTTATTATTGTTGGTAAAATAGTTATTTCCATCATTTCTTATATCACATTTCCCAACTGTGAAAAGAATAATATAGGCAGAGAGAAAAGTGAAAAAAATATAGTTAAAAAAAAGATAAAATGATTTTAAAGAGAATAAAGTGATAGGTGATATTCCATGATCATATTGGCTTGTTGTGAGCCAATAGATTGGAAAAGACATGAGAAAAATGATATGTGCAATAATTATAAAATGTTGGCTAATAAAGAGTCAAAATGTGGCAAAGAGAAAAAAATAAATTGGTGTTCCATCATCGTATTGGCTTATGGTGATACCTTCTCTTGAAATTTTGGGCCTTGACACCCTTAAACAGGAGTATAATATAATGACAACTATCCTTTCTATATTGTCAGGAGAACAGAGTTTCCTGGTACTCCCTCTTAACCTCTTCTTTCTTATCTCCACTCAATCATATTAGGGCATCAAGTTGTGACCCTTGATGGTGTCTGATTGTCAACCATCATGATTGTGAAGGCAACTGATAGCGACCCTCCTCTAATTCTATATGGAGAACTTACGTCGTCCTATTTGGTTCGACAAAATAACAAACTCTAACGGATATAAAATGCGAACAATTAATATTATGTTTTTTCTTCTTCTTCTTCTTTCTTATCTCCACTCAATCATATTAGGGTATCAAGCTTGTAAAGCTTGAGACTTGACAACCATCATGCCTGGGTGAAGTAGAATGTGTCTGCCTTTGTCATTAAGACTGGTAGCACTACTCAGTGGCAGGCCGACTTAGCTCCAAAAGAAATGGCCGCCTCTAACATGAGGAACAGACGCCTTGTGCAGCCGCTCCTAACATGAAGTACAAATGCTGCTCATCCTATATCCCTGGATTAGGAGCCCTTACAGGGTACTATCAGCCGGGCCAGCTGAACCCAGGTTTTTTAGCGAGCTTGTTACTGCTCCCCCTCCTCCTTTTTCATCCCGGCTTGGGACCGGCAAAGGCGGAGTTCCCTCTTAACTTGATTGGTAGGACCGGTCGGGGAAAACAGGGGCGCTACGTGGAAAGGGGAAAAACTCGATTCTCTTTCTTTCTCTAACTTCTTTTGGGTCGATTTGGCTCATGTACATTGTAACTTTTATTTTATATTAAAAATCTTTCATATAAATAACTAAATAAATATTTACAGTAATTCGGAATCTATTTAAATAGTTTTCAAATCGCGACACTATGTAAACTAGGTTTATATTAGGTGATATTAGTTGTTATGAATCACTCCTCATACTCGGGGGTCAAAGCCCAAGAATAGATATTATAAATGCAGCAAACTTTACCTTCTGGATGGATATCTATTAACAGGTTATCATAGATTATCTAGAAATAATTTTAGGGTATTCTCAGAACATCATCCCTTGTGTTGGATAACTAATCTAAGGTATCGGCCAGCCTATCAACCAAGGTATAATCGCTATAAGAAAATTAAAATATATATGGAGATTTTGCCTGGAGAATATTAATCTAAAGAGACAAAGGTCGCCTCTCCCGTCAGAATAGACGTCAATTGGCAGATTGTCAAGATTTCATTAGATCTCGTGTGGATCTCATAGAATAAAGCCTGTCCTAGGCTGACGAGGGCCATTAGCCCGAAACCATTGTCTCTAGGTGGACGCTTTTCAGTTTGCCAAAGCTGGTGTTGTGGCTTTGTCACCGACCCGAGGCCGCTAGTTGCGGCGACAGTCAAAAGATGGCGTCTAGTTTTGACGTCTATTTTGACGGGAGAGGCCACCTTGGTCTCTTTAAAATTAAAATAGTTATGTCCCCGGTATACTATAAATAACAAAAAAAAAATCTGTTGATTCTGGAATTAGAATTATAGAATTATTACTTGCTGATGCTGTGATATTATTTGGATACATGGGTATCATTATAATTTTGTTATGCAGTATAGATATTTTATGATATTGTTTTGCAGTATAGATATTTTATGATATTGTTTTGCAGTATAGATATTTTATGATATTGTTATGCAATATAGATATTTTATGATACTGTTTTGCAGTATAGATATTTTATGATATTGTTATGCAGTATAGATATTTTATGATATTGTTTTGCAGTATAGATATTTTATGATATTGTTATGCAGTATAGATATTTTATGATATTGTTTTGCAGTATAGATATTTTATGATATTGTTTTGCAGTATAGATATTTTATGATATTGTTATGCAGTATAGATATTTTATGATATTGTTTTGCAGTATAGATATTTTATGATATTGTTAGGCAGTATAGATATTTTATGATATTGTTATGCAGTATAGATATTTTATGATATTGTTATGCAGTATAGATATTTTATGATATTGTTATGCAGTATAGATATTTTATAATATTGTTATGCAGTATAGATATTTTATGATATTGTTATGCAGTATAGATATTTTATAATATTGTTTTGCAGTATAGATATTTTATAATATTGTTTTGCAGTGGTGGAAAAGATAAAATAAAATTTGAATCCCAATTTGCTTTAATTGTGCTAATGAAGAATACATAATTTGAGAAAAGTCCTGCCTGACTTAAGGCGAGTAGAATAAGAAAAACAAAAGACTTATTTACATAATTACAAAAAGTTTGAGCCGGTCAACGGGAAACGGAAATATCTTTATTTACGGGGCAGCTAACCAGAATGGATGATTTTTGAGTCCCGATGGACGCATTAAGCAGAATATATATACAAAGAACTATATACATTGCTCTGTTGGAGGGGCCTGGGGATGGGTGGCCAGGGGATCATCGCCGGGTGAGGCCAGGAGAGCCGGGATGTAGAGGAAAACAACGGGTTAGTATAAGGAAAGTCGCGACATCTTGCGGTGGACTTTACAGAGTAATTTGATCTGGGAATTATAATTTTAAAATGAAATAAAAGTTATGTAACATTTATATATATGCGATAACATTATAGACAATTCAATTACCAATATAAATGGGAAATATGAGGTCCAGATCAAATTATTAACCCAGAAAATTGTATGGGAAAGAATCTATAGCATCTTCCTGAAGGAAAACTCCTATTGGTAAGCCTTCCCTAATAAACAAGAAAAGGGTTAGCTAAGACTTATGATTGCGTCAGAAAAATATTACATGTCTAGTAGATCTGTACAACATGTCACATAGAAAATGTCAACGGCGAAAAGAGGTTGCACATCATTATGACAACTTGTGCCAATACCAGATGTAGCATACACTGATAACTTGATTGAATTCACCATATATGTTATGAGTATTTTGTTATAAGTTTCAATAGTGCAGTTGTTTGCTAAAAAAAGGAAATATTTATTATCAAGTAAACACAAGGTAATAAGACCAAATCCAAATAAATAATGTGACGTTTCGGTAACAGCGTTGTTACCATCTTCAGACAAAAGTACTGAATGAGAAATTTTACCACAGCATGTTTTAAATAGTTACTATTATCAAGTGTGTAACCAAGATAACTGATAAGAAGAATATATTTAAAACATGCTGTGGTAAAATTTCTCATTCAGTACATTTGTCTGAAGATGGTAACAACGCTGTTACCGAAACTTTTACACACTATTTATTTATTTGGATTTGGTCTTATTACATTGTGTTTATAATCTATAATTCAAATTGTGCCTGATCATTATTTTCAATTAGTTTATTCTTTATCACTTGAGTAAAAATGAAAATAAAATATTCTTGTGGTTTATATAAGATTTATATGATTAATCCTATATTTAGTGAATATATACAATATAATACATTGTAATAAATTAACCAATTGTGTGTGCAAATATATTCACAAATACCAATTTGAAATTGATATAAACAGGGAAATTATTGACTCACCATTTCAGGATTTTCGGCTAAATGGAAAATATAACAAAATGTTTGAAAATATTATTCCCTGCGAACAAATGGTCTCTAATGTGATTTACAGCGCAGGCTATAGAAATGATTGGTTATTTTTAGAAACATATTTCGTATAAACGCTCATTTTAGGTGGAAATTTGAAGAACCAACTGTTAAAATATATATTTAATAGATAGTCAAAAATTATGTTGCTATATATTTTCTTTTCTTTTTCCCTCACACACACGCATTCAAATATTTTATGTTTAATATAATATTTATATTGAAATATATATACACATATAATATATAAAAAAATATGATAAAACAATAGAAAAAAATAAAAGATAAGTGGGTCAGGTATTGATATTAAAAATAAAGAAGGCATTTCCTGACCACGAGCACAAGTGCTTTTCAGATGGCAGAGCGCCATCTAGTGGAGCAAAAATAAACGAGCACCAACAGCGCGAAACGCATTCATGGATGGCTTTTCTTAATTTATCAATAAATTGGGTTGGCCAAATATCACGGAGCAAGCTAAATAAACGTTTTGTTTATTTTTGCTCCTCTAGATGGCGCTCTGCCATCTAAAAAGCACATGTGCTCATGGTCAGGAGATGCCTTCTTTATTTTTAATATAAAAATATATTATTTTATATTTATTAATTTTCAATAAGCGTGTAATATAAACTCCTTGCTGCTTACAAGAGTTCTTCATCTAGCTCCAGTTCCACCAAGAGCGATCTTACCTCCTTGAAAGCCCTCAAGAGAGCCATCATGACATCCTCATCACAAAATCAGATAAAGGCTCACAAGTAGTTGTGTTAAAAGTTGATGATTACAAGAAGAAAATGTCTGATATCCTTTCAGACTCCGATACCTTCCAAGAGATTTCACCTGAACGTGTTTGTGCTATTTCTGATGCCTACAGATTGCTCAGAAGAAACGAATGCATTACACTCCACCAGTTCCAGCAGTTTACCTCCAATCTTTCTAGTGTTCCATATATATATGGCCTTCCTAAAACCCATAAGCCCAGTGTCCCCCTTAGACCCATAGTTGCCTACCACCTGTCACCCGCCTTACAGCTAGCCAAATACCTTTCTAGCCTTCTAAAACCCCTGGTAAAAACTCATAATCTTTACTCGGTCCAGGATCCATCTGACTTTTTTACAAGATTAAAGAGTGTCCCCCAACCTCGTGGTCTTACCATGTCGACTTTCGACGTGACATCACTCTTTCTGTGCCTCCCGCATTCTCTGATCATAGATGGCCTAGAGCAGCTCCTTTCTTCATCCACTCTACCTAGTAATAATCAAAAAACTATCTTGGATCTATTCACCATCTGCCTTGACATGAAAACTTTAGAATTCAATGGCTGTTTCTTTGTACAGATGAGAGGCTCCCCTATGGGCAGCCCCCTTTCCACAATAGCAGCTGAGATAGTTATGTCCAATTTGGACCGGTGGTTAGTTTCCCATAATCATTTGGGGATCGAGATGTGGTCGAGGTACGTTGACGACATTTTTTGCCTCCATCGTGATACCGACCATCTCCCTATACTCACAGTTTTAAACTCATAGAATCATGATCTCCGTTTTACTCACGAGACCCATCCTGTTTTAATTGCATCCCGTTTTTAGACGTTTTAGTCATCAACACCAATGGCACTTTTCAGACCACCGTATTTCGCAAGCCTAACTTCACTCCCTCCTATTTACACTTTTTATCACATGCCCCGGTTTCTCACAAAATCACCACGGTAAAAACTCTCTCTAAACGGGTATACACTCATTGTTCCCTTGCCTTATTTAGAATGATCGAGAAACGTACCGTTTACACCCATCTTTTATCCGCCGGTTACCCTCATAATTTTATTGATCGCCATTTTTACGTCCCGAACCACAAAAAAGTTACACCTCCTCTGTATAAAAACGTCTGTGTCCTTCCTTTTTCGACCACGAACTCTGATATTGCGTTATTTTTACGAAAATTCGGTATTCGCACGTTTTTCAAAAATTCACCTTCCCTAGAAGCATCCTTACGGCACCCTATAACAAGAAGTTCCATCAAACTTAACCCTCTATCCCTCAATAACGTCATCTATAAAATATCATGCAACGATTGTGAACAATGCTACATTGGTGAAACTGGTCGAACCATCGCTACTAGAATCCGCGAACATAATCGTAATATACGTTCCAAAGATCGAAAATCTCTCATTTTTCAACACATCGCAGATTTCGACCATTCCTTCAATTTAGACGATACGATTTCTGTATACAGGGATATTGGAAACAAGTACCAACGCTTGGTTCTGGAAGCACTTGTATCCAACTGTACTCCCAGTTTTAACCGGAAGATTGATCTCCCACCGCAATATACAATATTTTACGGCCTCACTCGCTGATATGTTTCTGTGTATTATTTTTATCTTTGGTTTCAATTTTTATCTCCGTGTTTTGCCTTTATGTTTAATTTTTATCTTCGTTTTTGCCTCTATTTCTCACACAGAGTTTGTTTTATTTGTAAATATGCAAATTCCCTTTCCAATCTTCAGTATGTAAAATTCCTTATTTCCTTGCGCGTATATATGTAAATATTTTTGCTTATAAATATGGCACTTCTCTGTCTACACTTGTATAAGACCTGAAGAAGGGCAGTTGCTGCCTGAAATAATCTTACCACGTTACCCTGTTTTTCCGTTTGGATATATAATTACCGTTTATCTAAAACGACGTATTATCAAATCGCTCAAGTTACTTTTTAGATGGCAACCCTATTCTCTCCCGACGGAGAAGTGTATGGGATGGCGCTGAATACCTTGCCAAACATAACAACAAATCGAAGTTATGTTGAAATCATTCTTCCTAAAAAAGATGCTGAATTGAATGATGAAATGCCCAGGATCAAAGCGGGTGATATTTTATTCAATCAGATTGAATTAAGAAACGCCAACCATGGAATCACTATTCTCACCATCTATCAAAATGACAAACTGATGATAGGTTTAATTTTTAGAGCCAATGAGGATAATACTCAACATTTAAATGTAACTCTAGTCGACCAAGGTCGCCAATTCAGGCATCCCAAAAGTGATACTACTATAACCGCAAGGGCTAACTTTAACATAGCACCAATCGGCCTCACAAGAATAGCGAATGTTCCTTATTTACAGGAAATTAACTCTATAAAATTGCGTGAAAAGTATCAAATTGAAACTTTCAAATTTGCCTCAGCAGGAAATGACGAATATCTGACACATGCAAATTGGGTTTTGCTAGAACAAGAGGGATTTATACTCCAGGCGAATGAAAAGCAAATTGGACCATTTTATGTCAAGAATAAGAAACCATAGAAGGTATATACTGGCCAGATCTTACATTGGAAAAACCTATACTTACCTTAATTTTTTTCTATATTTCATTGCTGCTATATAGATGAGATTTTGTACATTTTTGTACAATGTAGCTCATTAGTTAAACTTGTATCTATATTGTACTTGTTTAGGGATTTATTATAGAATACTTGGGTGAAATATAACATTTCTACTTAATGATTGTTTATACCTTTTCAGCTCTTTGTGTTAGGCAGCTTCTAGAGGGGATAATAAATTCTGTCCTCGCATCTTGACTCTTTTTTTTTGTGAACAGTAATATTTTGTTGTCATGTTCTTTCTTCATTTGTGAAAACAAGGAATGAGCATGCAAAGATAGAATTAATGGTAAGAATAAAGAATGGTCATTTTTAAGAACAAAGAATAAAGGTGGATAAAAACAAGAGTTAAAATTTACATGTGTTTACAACGCTAAATTTGCATATTTGTTAGGTGATATAAGAAATGATGGAAATAATTGTGTTATCAAAATAAAATAAAAAAGGAAAGGTTGAAATATGTTAAACAATGAAAAATAGTAGCTAATTATTTAAAAGATATTGATAGTGTAAGAAAATGCAATTTATTATTGTTGGTAAAATAGTTATTTCCATCATTTCTTATATCACATTTCCCAACTGTGAAAAGAATAATATGGGCAGAGAGAAAAGTGAAAAAAATATAGTTAAAAAAAAGATAAAATGATTTTAAAGAGAATAAAGTGATAGGTGATATTCCATGATCATATTGGCTTGTTGTGAGCCAATAGATTGGAAAAGACATGAGAAAAATGATATGTGCAATAATTATAAAATGTTGGCTAATAAAGAGTCAAAATGTGGCAAAGAGAAAAAAATAAATTGGTGTTCCATCATCGTATTGGCTTATGGTGATACCTTCTCTTGAAATTTTGGGCCTTGACACCCTTAAACAGGAGTATAATATAATGACAACTATCCTTTCTATATTGTCAGGAGAACAGAGTTTCCTGGTACTCCCTCTTAACCTCTTCTTTCTTATCTCCACTCAATCATATTAGGGCATCAAGTTGTGACCCTTGATGGTGTCTGATTGTCAACCATCATGATTGTGAAGGCAACTGATAGCGACCCTCCTCTAATTCTATATGGAGAACTTACGTCGTCCTATTTGGTTCGACAAAATAACAAACTCTAACGGATATAAAATGCGAACAATTAATATTATGTTTTTTCTTCTTCTTCTTCTTTCTTATCTCCACTCAATCATATTAGGGTATCAAGCTTGTAAAGCTTGAGACTTGACAACCATCATGCCTGGGTGAAGTAGAATGTGTCTGCCTTTGTCATTAAGACTGGTAGCACTACTCAGTGGCAGGCCGACTTAGCTCCAAAAGAAATGGCCGCCTCTAACATGAGGAACAGACGCCTTGTGCAGCCGCTCCTAACATGAAGTACAAATGCTGCTCATCCTATATCCCTGGATTAGGAGCCCTTACAGGGTACTATCAGCCGGGCCAGCTGAACCCAGGTTTTTTAGCGAGCTTGTTACTGCTCCCCCTCCTCCTTTTTCATCCCGGCTTGGGACCGGCAAAGGCGGAGTTCCCTCTTAACTTGATTGGTAGGACCGGTCGGGGAAAACAGGGGCGCTACGTGGAAAGGGGAAAAACTCGATTCTCTCTCTTTCTCTAACTTCTTTTGGGTCGATTTGGCTCATGTACATTGTAACTTTTATTTTATATTAAAAATCTTTCATATAAATAACTAAATAAATATTTACAGTAATTCGGAATCTATTTAAATAGTTTTCAAATCGCGACACTATGTAAACTAGGTTTATATTAGGTGATATTAGTTGTTATGAATCACTCCTCATACTCGGGGGTCAAAGCCCAAGAATAGATATTATAAATGCAGCAAACTTTACCTTCTGGATGGATATCAATTAACAGATTATCATAGATTATCTAGAAATAATTTTAGGGTATTCTCAGAACATCATCCCTTGTGTTGGATAACTAATCTAAGGTATCGGCCAGCCTATCAACCAAGGTATAATCGCTATAAGAAAATTAAAATATATATGGAGATTTTGCCTGGATAATATTAATCTAAAGAGACAAAGGTCGCCTCTCCCGTCAAAATAGACGTCAATTGGCAGATTGTCAAGATTTCATTAGATCTCGTGTGGATCTCATAGAATAAAGCCTGTCCTAGGCTGACGAGGGCCATTAGCCCGAAACCATTGTCTCTAGGTGGACGCTTTTCAGTTTGCCAAAGCTGGTGTTGTGGCTTTGTCACCGACCCGAGGCCGCTAGTTGCGGCGACAGTCAAAAGATGGCGTCTAGTTTTGACGTCTATTTTGACGGGAGAGGCCACCTTGGTCTCTTTAAAATTAAAATAGTTATGTCCCCGGTATACTATAAATAACAAAAAAAAATCTGTTGATTCTGGAATTAGAATTATAGAATTATTACTTGCTGATGCTGTGATATTATTTGGATACATGGGTATCATTATAATTTTGTTATGCAGTATAGATATTTTATGATATTGTTTTGCAGTATAGATATTTTATGATATTGTTTTGCAGCATAGATATTTTATGATATTGTTATGCAGTATAGATATTTTATGATATTGTTTTGCAGTATAGATATTTTATGATATTGTTATGCAGTATAGATATTTTATGATATTGTTTTGCAGTATAGATATTTTATGATATTGTTATGCAGTATAGATATTTTATGATATTGTTTTGCAGTATAGATATTTTATGATATTGTTTTGCAGTATAGATATTTTATGATATTGTTATGCAGTATAGATATTTTATGATATTGTTTTGCAGTATAGATATTTTATGATATTGTTATGCAGTATAGATATTTTATGATATTGTTTTGCAGTATAGATATTTTATGATATTGTTATGCAGTATAGATATTTTATGATATTGTTTTGCAGTATAGATATTTTATGATATTGTTAGGCAGTATAGATATTTTATGATATTGTTATGCAGTATAGATATTTTATGATATTGTTATGCAGTATAGATATTTTATGATATTGTTATGCAGTATAGATATTTTATAATATTGTTATGCAGTATAGATATTTTATGATATTGTTATGCAGTATAGATATTTTATAATATTGTTTTGCAGTATAGATATTTTATAATATTGTTTTGCAGTGGTGGAAAAGATAAAATAAAATTTGAATCCCAATTTGCTTTAATTGTGCTAATGAAGAATACATAATTTGAGAAAAGTCCTGCCTGACTTAAGGCGAGTAGAATAAGAAAAACAAAAGACTTATTTACATAATTACAAAAAGTTTGAGCCGGTCAACGGGAAACGGAAATATCTTTATTTACGGGGCAGCTAACCAGAATGGATGATTTTTGAGTCCCGATGGACGCATTAAGCAGAATATATATACAAAGAACTATATACATTGCTCTGTTGGAGGGGCCTGGGGATGGGTGGCCAGGGGATCATCGCCGGGTGAGGCCAGGAGAGCCGGGATGTAGAGGAAAGCAACGGGTTAGTATAAGGAAAGTCGCGACATCTTGCGGTGGACTTTACAGAGTAATTTGATCTGGGAATTATAATTTTAAAATGAAATAAAAGTTATGTAACATTTATATATATGCGATAACATTATAGACAATTCAATTACCAATATAAATGGGAAATATGAGGTCCAGATCAAATTATTAACCCAGAAAATTGTATGGGAAAGAATCTATAGCATCTTCCTGAAGGAAAACTCCTATTGGTAAGCCTTCCCTAATAAACAAGAAAAGGGTTAGCTAAGACTTATGATTGCGTCAGAAAAATATTACATGTCTAGTAGATCTGTACAACATGTCACATAGAAAATGTCAACGGCTAAAAGAGGTTGCACATCATTATGACAACTTGTGCCAATACCAGATGTAGCATACACTGATAACTTGATTGAATTCACCATATATGTTATGAGTGTTTTGTTATAAGTTTCAATAGTGCAGTTGTTTGCTAAAAAAAGGAAATATTTATTATCAAGTAAACACAAGGTAATAAGACCAAATCCAAATAAATAATGTGACGTTTCGGTAACAGCGTTGTTACCATCTTCAGACAAAAGTACTGAAAGAGAAATTTTACCACAGCATGTTTTAAATAGTTACTATTATCAAGTGTGTAACCAAGATAACTGATAAAAAGAATATATTTAAAACATGCTGTGGTAAAATTTCTCATTCAGTACATTTGTCTGAAGATGGTAACAACGCTGTTACCGAAACTTTTACACACTATTTATTTATTTGGATTTGGTCTTATTACTTTGTGTTTATAATCTATAATTCAAATTGTGCCTTATCATTATTTTCAATTAGTTTATTCTTTATCACTTGAGTAAAAATGAAAATAAAATATTCTTGTGGTTTATATAAGATTTATATGATTAATCCTATATTTAGTGAATATATACAATATAATACATTGTAATAAATTAACCAATTGTGTGTGCAAATATATTCACAAATACCAATTTGAAATTGATATAAACAGGGAAATTATTGACTCACCATTTCAGGATTTTCGGCTAAATGGAAAATATAACAAAATGTTTGAAAATATTATTCCCTGCGAACAAATGGTCTCTAATGTGATTTACAGCGCAGGCTATAGAAATGATTGGTCATTTTTAGAAACATATTTCGTATAAACGCTCATTTTAGGTGGAAATTTGAAGAACCAACTGTTAAAATATATATTTAATAGATAGTCAAAAATTATGTTGCTATATATTTTCTTTTCTTTTTCCCTCACACACACGCATACAAATATTTTATGTTTAATATAATATTTATATTGAAATATATATACACATATAATATATAAAAATATGATAAAACAATAAAAAAATAAAAGATAAGTGGATCAGGTGTTGATATTAAAAATAAAGAAGGCATCTCCTGACCACGAGCACAAGTCCTTTTTAGATGGCAGAGCGCCATCTAGTGGAGCAAAAATAAACGAGCGGCAACAGCGCGAAACACGTTCACGGATGGCTTTTCTTAATTTATCAAGAAATTGGGTTGGCCAAATATCACGGAGCAAGCTTAATAAACGCTTAGTTTATTTTTGCTCCACTAGATGGCTCTCAGCCATCTAAAAAGCACATGTGCTCGTGGTCAGGGGATGCCTTCTTTATTTTTAATATAAAAATATATTATTTTATATTTATTAATTTTAAATAAGCGTGTAATATCTTTTAAAAGGAGAGAGATAAATTTAAAAAATTCCAAAATCGGACTAATAGGATGTTTTCTTTACTAATATCATACTACAAAGAGAGATTTATTTTCCTGTTATATACATTTAATATAAAGTTATATGAGTCTAACACGGCATATTCATTATATATACATATATAGGATGGGTAAAAGGTTAACGCAATTTTGCTTTTTCATTGACATTGTGTTTTTTGTGTTTGTCAATGTATTTTTATGTCATATAATGAACTCATTGAATGTTTAATTTTAGTAAAATTTATTAGTTTGTTTTCAAATTTACTGATATAAAGGCTTGTGAGAATGTACGCAGGAAACTTGTCGAGTGTCACATTGCGGGACTCAAGCAAAGAACTGCCTACTATAGGGTTATGGAATTATACATTGCTGGACATGTGATGCGCGGATCAGCAGGAGAGACATTGCTGACAGTGTTGGAGGGAAAGCTCCGGGGGAATATATCGAGGGGAAGGAGACGACAGGGATATATAGATGATCTACGAGGAGATGAAGAGGATGGCGTAGGAACTATGGAGAGACCATGTGGCCCACCCTCAGTAAAGGAAGGCATTGAAGCAGGGAAGTATGGAGAGACCATGTGGCCCATCCTCAGTAGAGGAAGGCATTGAAGGAAGGAAGTATGAAGAGACCATGTGACCCACCCTCAGTAGAGGAAGGCATTGAAGTAAGGAAGTATGGAGAGACCATGTGGCTCACCCTAATTAGAGGAGGGTATTAAAGGAGGTACGTATGGAGAGACCATGTAGCCCACCCTCAGTAGAGGAAAACATTAAAGGAAGGGAGTATAAAGAGACCATGTAACCCACCCTCATTAGAGGAGGGTATTAAAGGAGGTACGTATGGAGAGACCATGTGGCCCACCCTCATTAGAGGAGGGTATTAAAGGAGATAAGTATGGAGAGATCTTGTGGCCCACCCTCAGTAGAGGAAGGCATTGAAGGAAGGAAGTATGAAGAGACCATGTGACCCACCCTCAGTAGAGGAAGGCATTGAAGTAAGGAAGTATGGAGAGACCATGTGGCTCACCCTCAGTAGAGGAAAACATTGAAGGAAGGGAGTATAAAGAGACCATGTAACCCATCCTCATTAGAGGAGGGTATTAAAGGAGATAAGTATGGAGAGATCTTGTGGCCCACCCTCAGTAGAGGAAGGCATTAAAGGAAGGAAGTATGCAGAGATCATGTGGCCCACCTTCAGTAGAGGAAGGCATTAAAGGAAGGAAGTATGGAGAGATCATGTGGCCCACCCTCAGTAGAGGAAGGCATTAAAGGAAGGAAGTATGGGGAGACCATGTGGCCCACCCTCAGTAGAGGAAGGCATTAAAGGAAGGAAGTATGGAGAGATCATGTGGCCCACCCTCAGTAGAGGAAGGCATTAAAGGAAGGAAGTATGGAGAGATCATGTGGCCCACCCTCTGTAGAGGAAGGCATTAACGGAAGGAAGTATGGAGAGACCATGTGGTCCACCCTCAGTAGAGGAAGGCATTAAAGGAAGGAAGTATGGAGAGATCATGTGGCCCACCCTCAGTAGAGGAAGGCATTGAAGGAGGAAGAGGAGTATAAGCGAATATGAAGAGGATTATGGTTGATTAAAGTGTTTATAAAAAATCACTTCGCCTGAGGTAAACATCGAATTTTTTAAGTAATTCCACCTGTATCTAAAAACATGAGCTGGTAGAACTACCCTTCGTATATGATGGCGACAAGATAAAATCTGTTTATATAAAAATGATTTTAACAAATCGCCTTTTCTTTCAAGATTGATTTTCATTTCAAAATATAATTTTGATAAATTTTCTTATTGTGTGCGGAGGTAGTTTGTCAGTCTCTGTCATCCACTTTGTCCTCCTCAACCTCTCCTGCTGACTTATTGTTTCATGTACGGCTTGACTCGGTTTCACTTGAGCTTTTGGCATTGTTTGATTTTACCCTTTGACTGAAGTTTCTACCATATATGGGGCCAGTTGCAGAAAGTGAACTCAGTTATCGAATTATGAAAAAGACATCTCCTTATCGTGAAACTGAAAGTTGCTGATGACTTGCGCCATCTATCGGAATAAATATCAACTATTCTGGTTGATTTCTAATTATTCAAAGAGTTGGCCAATTACCATTACCACGAAAATTTCAGTTATCGAAGTTGATAAGGAATGAATATCAATTTTATAAAATACAATTAGATAGAATCATAAATATAACTTAATTTTTCTATAATTTGAGAGAAAATAATAATTTAATATCTTCATATACCAATTTTCATAAGCGTTCTAAATATTTGTTCACTATAAATGATTTTATATTTGACTAGAGTAAAGTGTAATTGTCTACAACGGAATATTAAGAAAAGTGTAATTTCAATTAATAACTCAGAAGCTCTATTAGAAACAAAATCTTCCAGATATTCTTCTTTTTGAAGAGAGTTAGAGACATTGACATTGAATATTATTAATTAGAACACACACACTTTCATATAAGATCGTATATAACATATACAGCTTTATTAAAACCACCTGTCTTATACAGATCACCACAGGAAGAAAGGAAGCATAGATGGAGCTCCTATACTCCAGTTAGAGCAGAATCCAACAGCCTCCAGGTCCGACGCATGTCCAGATCATATATAAGGTTATAAATTAAAAAAATGAATATATATATAAATTGTAGAAAGAAGTTTGACAATATTATCGCAAATGGTTCTTTTGAACGAAATATCGTAATTTATTTTAAGGAGAAATAACGACTATTTCTTTCCTTAGGCATGAAGTACGAAAGGATGAATTGTGAAGAGTAATGATAAACGGAAAAATAAGGTATCCAGAGATGGGAATTATATTGTATTATAAATATATGAAAAATAAGATTATATATACTGATGAATATACAAATAAATAGATGTAAATATATTCTATAACAAAAAGCACCAAGAAGCAGTTGTCCGATTTATATGAAAATGCGTATACAAAGAGGTTTCGACCAAACATGCAAATGATTGAAATTTGGTGGCCAAATTATGCAAAGCAAGAGCTCCAGCGCATCTGAACTGCGCATCCAGTACGTGCATTCTAGACTCAATATTAGGCGCGGCACGAGCTGATTTTCAGAATTTCCGTTTAATATTTTAGCAGTACTCCTATTTCTACTGTATCAATGCCTCGCCGAAAGATCCGTGCTCATTACGAACATATGTCAGAGTTTGAAACTGGTCGTGCCATTGGATTGAAAGAGGCTGGTTGGTCTAATCGATTAATCGCGCGACATCTGTGTCGAAGTGATGCGGCTATTAGGCGTTGTTGGCAAAAGTGGGTCAACAACGGAAGTATGCAACGTCAGGACGGCAGCGGTCGACCAAGGGCAACAACAGAACGGGAGGACAGAGCAATTGTCAGAATGGCTGTCGCAGCACCGGAATCTACGTTAACTACCATCCAACGTGTGACCGGCACACAAGTGTCCAAAATGACCATCAACAGGCGACTGAGAGAGCGGAATCTAAGAGCTCGCTGACCGTTACGATGCCTACCCCTCACACCCGTGCACCGACAAGTCCGACTACAGTGGTGTCGGAGCGATCAACTTGGAACTGCGCTGACTGGGGACATATAGTCTTTAGTGACGAGTTTCGTTTCTTACTGTGTCCTGACGACCGTCGCAAACGTGCCTGGAGACGTCCTGGGCAGCGTGTGAATCCTGGCCTTACTGGCGAACACCACACTGGTCCACAACAGGGCGTTATGGTCTGGGGTGCCATTTCATTTGATAGCAGGACCCCATTGGTAGTCATTCCTGGCACCCTGACAGCACAACGGTACGTAGATGACATTCTAGACCTGTTTTTTTGCCGTTCCTCTCACATCACCCCGGGCTTACTTTTAAACAAGATAATGCCCGGCCACACACGGCACGTGTTACTATGGATTGTCTTCAATCTTGCCGAACTCTTCCGTGGCCAGCAAGGGCGCCCGATCTCTCGCTCATAGAGCACATCTAGGACGTGATGGGAAGGCGATTGCAACCATCCCGGAATGTTGGCTATTTAGCCCGACAGTTGGAGACAATTTGGCAAGAAATCCCGCAGCACATCATCCGGAATCTTTATCAGTCCATGACACGCCGGGTGGCAGCCTGCATCCAGGCCAGTGGGGGTCCAACGACATATTGACATTCTCAATTTGTGACGATCAAACTCTGAAATAAAAAAATAATTGTTCTGAAATTTTAATCGTTTTTTTTTCCCATAATGCTCTTTACATACACCAATTTTTGTCCTAATCTGACAACTCCTACTTGGTGGGTCGATATTTTTGTTATAGAGTGTATATAAAACAATTGATATACAGAGAGAGAGACCATATGTATTAAATAGAAGAGTCGTGTTTGATATAAACTGACACATAGTATATTGTGTCACATCACAAAACATTTATGCGGTGACAATAATATTTAATAAAAATATAAATCTATAGATAATTTCACTAATTAATTGTGTACATCGAGTAATAGCAAATTTTTACATTCCTCCAAATGTTATGATACACATTAAATATTTTAAAGAAATTTGTTAACCACCCTCGAAAACACTCTTCTAATTTTATATGGAGATTTTAACTTACGTCGCCCTATTTGGTTCGACAAAATTACAAACTCTAACGGATATAAAATGCGAACTATTATTTGAGATTTTGTTTTTTATTCTTTTCTTCTTTCTTATCTCCACTCAATCATATTAGGGTATCAAGCTTGTAGAGCTTGAGACTTGACAACCATCATTACTGGGTGAAGTAGAATGCGTCTGCCTTTGTCATTAAGACTGGGAGCACTACTCAGTGGCAGGCCGACTTAGCTCCAAAAGAAATGGCCGCCTCAACAGACGCCATGTGCAGCCGCTCCTAACATGGAGTACAAACGCTGCTCTTCCTGTATCCCTGGATTAAGAGCCCTTACAGGGTACTATCAGCTCTGCCAGCTGAGCCCAGGTATTTTAGCGAGCTTGTTACTGCTCCTCCTCCTCCTTTTTCATCCGGACTTGGGACCGGCAAAGGCGGAGTTATTATGTTTTTTAAATAACAAAACTCCTACCTCTCGAAAAAAGCATAATAGATCTCTAAATTTCAAATAAACATTCATTAAAACTAATAAATATAATTGGCTAATAACTGATTTAACTAATATTTCCGACTACAGGTAGCAGTTTTATTTTAATAGTAATTTTTAGACATTACAAATAATCAACAAAAAGGTTTTTACATAATTACTTTCTAAACAAGAATTAATTAAATTGTAAATGGAAAGTGATAATGCCGAAAAAGATACTGGTATTGATATAGTAGTTGAAATTTTAACAGATATAATTCAGGAACATTTAAAAATATATAAAATGTCAGATTTTTATAAACAAAGCAATCTCTTATGTCATTGAATTATCACACAATACATACAGCTTTATTAAGACCACCATTCTTATTCACCATGGAAGGAAACAAAGATGGAACTCCTATACTCCAGGCAGCGGAGAATCCAAAAACCTTCAGGTCCGACGCATGTCCAGGGGCCATAGAATCCATCGTACATAGGTTAGCGTATCACTGAAAAGGCCAGTGTGGAATCAGCCGCGTTTTAGTCTTCGCTTTCCTCATCTAAATGGACCACGACATTCGGCGATTATATTAATCTCATCCGAACAATGACTGCGGTCTTGTAGAATTTATATAAACCAAAGAGAAGACACTTTAAAATTATACCGCGTGTTTTTCTTTTGAACGAAAAATCGAAATTTATTTTAAGGAGGAATAACGATTATTTCTAACCTTAAGGATGAAGTATGAAAGGATGAATTGTGAAGAGTAATGATAAACGAAAAAATAAAGTGTCTAGGGAATGGAAACGGATAAATCCGTTTATCATTACTCTTTACAATTCATCCTTTAATAATTCATCCTTAAGGTTAGAAATAATCGTTATTTCTCCTTAAAATAAATTTCGATTTTTCGTTTAAAAGAAACACATGCGGGATAATTTCCAAATATGGTTCTACAATCATAAGCCTCATTATACAGGTATTGCATTACAAAGAGAAGACATTGATCAAACATAATTCTATTCATTCAGTTATATTTTTGTTGACTATCAGATTGAGACAAGGATAAGTCGCCCAAGAGTTATTTTCTCTGTTTCCCCAAGCAAAAGCAACCAAATATTATATGCATGATTTCATCTTGTATTCTGCTATTACATAGATCATAAGTTAAAGGAAAAGTTGAAAGATTTATCAAGTCGAATTCAACGCTCTCTCTCACTTGCTTTGAATTCAATAATAGATGTATTATTGGAACATAAACAGAAGGAATTGACTCCACTAATAGAAGAAGAGTTACAATAGATATCTCAGGGTCTTTTGCCAATGTATGGTGACCAGCGATAATCTAAAAATAATACACCTATCCCCCGATTTACACGGTACTTGTTTTACACGTTTTCGCTTTTACACGGTTTTCCAAATAAGTTTTTTTTTTGTTTTTATCGCACTATACTAAATGCTACTATGGTTGAACACATGCGCTGTTTACACATCTCACGAGGAATCCCGAGCTTTTGTGCTAACTTGCTGCACACGCACACTGTGCCTGTATTTCTTCGCATAAAAATTTCGCGAAAACTTTTAATTTTCGATTTACACGTTTTTCTCAGGAACGTATCTACCGTGTAAATCGGGGGATAGGTGTATATATAAACAATTTACCATAAAATATGATCAAACATTTCAACAATAATATTCAAATTCAGTGAATATATATTTAAATTTACGACAATTTGAAACTTTAAAGCCAATTACTAAGGGATGTCCTCAGAGTGGTTCTCTATATCCACTCTTATGTACAATTTCATCGAAAGATTTGCTAAAAGAATGTAATAGGTTTTATTTGTGAGTTGATTTGTTATGCCCTTTTATATATTATAAATATACTGGAATAAAAATCTAATAGAACTAAACAAGTGTAAAAATAGTAATGGAAGTGAAATTAAATACTCTCGAAAATATATTGTAATAAAAATAAGCTGGGAATCAGTTCTGAAAAACTAACAATTTATATTTAGGTAAAAAATATCCCAGTAAATTTTATAAAATATATATCACCAGTAAATAATATTGTAGCGAGTTATTAGTTTTATCATTTTCATGTAAATATTTAAATTTATTTGTTTAATTTTGATTGTATCGATTTACATAGTTTTGAATTATGGCATGGCTATATAAATGCGCGTAAATACAATTTTAAGGAGGACAGTTAGAGAGAATAAAGTTCGGTTTGGTTTACCTCTCCTTGCGTCTACCTTTCTGCTACGCTACAAGTGGTGGAGATGCTGGGTACCGATGCCCTCACGGATGACTTGATGGGAGGAGGCCTTCGCTTACAAGACTTGAGGCAACTTTCTGGTCTCTCTCTCTTTCTGCGAAGGTGAGACCGTCTTCTGCGGGGGTGGGACCATCTTTTGCGGAGTTGATGCCGTCGTCTACAGAGATTGCCGTCTGCAGAAATTGCCGCCTGCAGAGATTGCCGTCTGCAGAAATTGCCGCCTGCAGAAATTGCCGCCTGCAGAAATTGCCGCCTGCAGAGATTGCCGTCTGCAGAAATTGCCGCCTGCAGAGATTGCCGTCTGCAGAGATTGCCGTCTGCAGAGATTGCCGTCTGCAGAGATTGCCGTCTGCAGAATTTGCCGTCTGCAGAATTTGCCGTCTGCAGAAATTGCCGCCTGCAGAGATTGCCGCCTGCAGAGAATCGCCGTCTGCGGAGATGGGAGCGTCGTCTGCGGAGATGGAAACGCCGTCGGCGGAGATGGGGACGTCTTCTTCGGGGATGTAATCGCAGTCTGCAGAGATGAGAACGCCGTCTGATGAGATGACATCTAAGCCTTCAGACGATACCTCTAAGCCTTCAGACGATACCTTTAGATCCAGAGAAGCGGGAGGACCACCTGGAGGAGGACATGGAAGACAACTTAACAAGTCCTCAAAAGGAAGAAGTTCCAGCGGAAGGGAGGCAACCACCCTTGGCCCAGGAGGAGGTCCCCAGACCAGGAGACCTGGATATCCCTGGCCCTATTACGCGGACGCGAGCTCGTAGACTGGAGGTGCAGGTCTCCTGCTGAGCATCGGGTCGATGTCCTTTGAGAGGGGGGCTATGTAGCGAGTTATTAGTTTTATCATTTTCATGTAAATATTTAAATTTATTTGTTTAATTTTGATTGTATCGATTTACATAGTTTTGAATTATGGCATGGCTATATAAATGCGCGTAAATACAATTTTAAGGAGGACAGTTAGAGAGAATAAAGTTCGGTTTGGTTTACCTCTCCTTGCGTCTACCTTTCTGCTACGCTACAATATTTAAAAAATACAAATTTATTTTGATTTTTATCTAGAGAAAATAGAGTTAGAAGAAAAAGATTAAAAATAAATCTATTTTATTTTTGCAGGGGATCTTGGGGTTTGATCTCCTAAAAGATAATTACATTTTATAAATCTCTGTTCAGACAAATTTAACAATAGGATCAGAAATATGGTTCATATTTTTGATAAAAAAAATATGTAAAAATTAAATTCAATACAATATTAGATATTAGAAAAGAGTGTACAAGCTTACAAGACGACATCGTATAAATGTGTACAGTTTGGCTAAATCTTTTTTACAAATGAAGAGATTATTTTATAATAAAAAATTGAATACGACCTCTG
>CP092884.1:3645807-3737275 GCA_030710605.1 Cordylochernes scorpioides | reverse complement strand
TTTTATGTCAATTATATTTTATAAATAACAGTGATACAAATTCCCGATAACGTACACGAAATAAAAACAGTATTTTGATTTTTTAATTTATTAACCTTATATGAATGTGCATTTTTCTTTTTAAAATTTAACCCCGATATTTTAGACAAGCGTATAGTTTAGCTTGCTTCTTTAAATCGTTGAATTTGTCTTTTTTTTTTTCGATATAGTATAATTCACGATATTTGCGTGGCGATTCAATCACGATAAAAATTTCAACATGGCGGACCAAGGACGCGCTCAGTCATGCTTTCACATATACTCTTTCGTAGTTCCTTTTATGTCATTAGTATTTTTATAAGTAACAGTGAATATAAATTCCCGATAACGTACACGAAATAAAAACAGTATTTTGATTTTTTAATTTGTTAACCTTATATGAATGTGCATTTTTCTTTTTAAAATTTAACCCCGATATTTTAGACAAGCGTATAGTTTAGCTTGCTTCTTTAAATCGTTGAATTTGTCTTTTTTTTTCGATATAGTATAATTCACGATATTTGCGTGGCGATTCAATCACGATAAAAAATTTCAACATGGTGGACCAAGGACGCGCTCAGTCATGCTTTCACATATACCCTTTCGTAGTTCCTTTTATGTCATTATTATTTTTATAAATAACAGTGAATACAAATTCCCGATAACGTACACGAAATAAAAACAGTATTTTGATTTTTTAATTTATTAACCTTATATGAATGTGCATTTTTCTTTTTAAAATTTAACCCCGATATTTTAGACAAGCGTATAGTTTAGCTTGCTTCTTTAAATCGTTGAATTTGTCTTTTTTTTTTTCGATATAGTATAATTCACGATATTTGCGTGGCGATTCAATCACGATAAAAATTTCAACATGGCGGACCAAGGACGCGCTCAGTCATGCTTTCACATATACTCTTTCGTAGTTCCTTTTATGTCATCAGTATTTTTATAAGTAACAGTGAATATAAATTCCCGATAACGTACACGAAATAAAAACAGTATTTTGATTTTTTAATTTGTTAACCTTATATGAATGTGCATTTTTCTTTTTAAAATTTAACCCCGATATTTTAGACAAGCGTATAGTTTAGTTTGCTTCTTTAAATCGTTGAATTTGTCTTTTTTTTCGATATAGTATAATTCACGATATTTGCGTGGCGATTCAATCACGATAAAAATTTCAACATGGCGGACCAAGGACGCGCTCAGTCATGCTTTCACATATACTCTTTAGTAGTTCCTTTTATGTCATTAGTATTTTTTATAAGTAACAGTGAATATAAATTCCCGATAACGTACACGAAATAAAAACAGTATTTTGATTTTTTAATTTGTTAACCTTATATGAATGTGCATTTTTCTTTTTAAAATTTAACCCCGATATTTTAGACAAGCGTATAGTTTTGCTTGCTTCTTTAAATCGTTGAATTTGTCATTTTTCCCCAGATATAGTATAATTTACAATATTTGCGTGGCGATACAATCACGATAAAAAAAAAATCAAAATGGCGGCCGATGGACGCGCACAACACCCGACTTTTCAATTCGTGTTACATCCAACTTTATGGCTAGTAATTGTATTTATTTAGTCTTATTTACCACAAATCTAATCATTAAAGTGATAAAGCAGTATAAATTTATTTTTATATTTTATCAGCGTTTTAAAGTTTATGCATTAATTTTTAACCTGACCCCCTTCACAATTAGACTAGCATATTTCGATTTTATATTGTACGGATATGATATGCATAGGGACGGCGCCATACTTAATTTACCCTTTTAATTTTAAACGCTAGAATGTTCCATAAATAACATTTTGTATGAAGTTATTGAATATTATGCAAATGATCCACATGTCATCTTTAAGATAATTCTTTTATTTCTTTTAGTAACACAAATCGTGATTCTTTCTATCTAGTTATCGCAAACATTTACTTATCGCACTTTAGATTTTTATAAAAAAAAAGACATGTTTTTCCTCTAAGATTTTCCTGTTGATTCGAATGGCGTATACCCATATTTAGATTATAAAGAAACTGGTCGACTGAATTAATAATATTTACTGGGTCTTTATCTCTCTGGTGCTTGTAAGCAAATTCCGTCTAATATTAATTATATATCTAGTTTTAGCAACATTATTGCAAACACTTGAGTACCTGTAACACGATAACCCGAGCTGTTTTCCTAGTTAATATAATCCTTCGAGTGTAGAATTCCAACACCATTCCACATTTTTTTGGTACAACCTACGATATAGACATTTGCGTGGTGGTACAGTCACGATAAATTCAACATGTCATAATTAAGATTTAACTTTTCCTTTTTTATGAAATTTCCAACTATTCTGTCCATTTCCCTGTAGCACCTTTCCTAGAATGAGGACGAATAAAGACATCATTGCCTGCATCTAGTTATATTAAGTAATCACCAGCAGAGGGTCTGCTCAGATACGAATTTAAGCCCGTGTATATTTAGCATTTCTCTCTTTACCAACGGAAAGGGGGGTTGCTTTTTCAGGGTAAATGTAAGAGAATGTATGTCAACAAAAGTCATGATATTCTGGTGGTATGGGTTTGAGCATCTCTTTTCAATTAAGACCCACTTCTCTTAGAGAAAACGAGAGAGATATCCCAATAGTGTTCATTCAATATATAAAATGTCAGACTTCTTATAATTATCGTGTTTTGTAGAGGCAAGCTCCGATTACGCTCACGAATCAGATATGTGGCTCCTTTCAATGATAATAGTGTTTAGATATAGTTTTTTTTTTCGTAAAAGATCTGGACAGTCTAGATCCTAGAGTTAGAGTGGAAATCTAGATAAGGTGGCTTAGTCCGCTCAACGCAGATAACTCCAGTGATTAATTAAGACAATTCGAACTAACAGGGTGTTTAAAAAGGCAGAACTTTAAGGAATTAGTCACGTCAAAGACAATGTTTGCGCGGAGGTATTACAACGATCCAGCTAATAACAGTTGAATAAATAAAGTAAATGGCTATCATATTGAATAATAATGCCAGTGGGAGCAGATACCACTGTAGTATATGTAAGTTTTTTTTTTTTGAACCATACGTGAGTTTAACAGGAAACTGACGCCTTAAAGTGGCTTTCTCATTGGGACTGATTGGAGTTGCTACTGAATAGGAGAAGTGTAGTGTGTCAGGCCAGTGTATCAAGAAGAAATTGAGAAAACAAATTGAACTGATAAAATTAACTACGACACAAGATTAAGATCCCTACATGGTTCCAATTAATTTCAATTACCGCGATGAGACGGTGTTATAAGTCGGGGGAAAGTTGATTTGGTCGCTTATGGGATGGCCTCCTGGACGTGACAAAGATCACCATTGATATCTTATTGAATGCCGGACGGGATTCGCGTGTAACAGTCAATAAACCAAGTTTCACCCTAAAGTACCTGGGTGGCAATGAGAGAGACGGCATAGTCTATATTCAACGATATACACTGATCAAATGTACGATTCTTCCCACATCAGAGTTTTGACAACCACTTCATTCTGAAAGGAGCAACGAGTTCTAACCCTAATGCTAAGGTCCTTTTGGAGCGGCATTACCTGTTGCATAAAGTAAAAACGCAAGACAACGAATTTACCTAGATCATCTGCTATCAGATAAACGCCTATGACCTACTAGAAGGGCTTCATTCATCAGCATGAACATGTCTTAGATGAACGACTTAATTCCATAAGCTACTACCCTGTGAGTTAAGAGTCGTCAACAATGTTAAGAACTTCCTTCGGGACGAGAGGAACTGCATAGTCTGATTCAACCAGAGCACAATATTTACAAGATCACACCAAAGTAATAGTTAGTATCTAGAAACTTCGATTCTGTGAAGGGCTTGCATAATTTCTTGAAAGGGATATTATTCAGCAAAGTGTAGGACAGCCGACTTTTGTACATATATATATCTCTGCTTTTCCATGATAAAGTTGCCCTATCTCGCATGGAGAGAGACAATGCTAAAGAAAAGTGACTTGTCAAATTCCCAGCAACTACAGTTATGTTTACCGACCGGTCTAGACTGGATCTCTAAGACAGCCGAGATAAGCTTATCTCCTGAAATGGGGGTGACCAGGAGGAGACAGAATTAGGAGGAAATTTCATGCTTGTAAATAGGAGGGTAGGTCGTCAGCCTTGATAGGAAGTGACAAGGGAGGAGCAGATTCCTAGAAAGGACTCCCGAGATATCAAAGTAGATTAGAGTAATAACTGGATTTGTTCCCGATGACGGGTTTCGAAGAGACTTCAGAGGGATGAAAGAGGGTTGAATGGTGTCTAAAAGACGATGAAAGAGTGATGAAAAGGCGGTTAAATGTGTTAAAAGCGATAAAAGGAGTTGAAATGTTTTGAAAGCGAAGGATAGAGATCTTAGGAAGGAAGAAAGGAGGTGAGAAGTATAAGAAAGTGTTGAACGATGTTGAAGTGTGTTGAAAGCGATAAATAGAGATGCGAGAAAGGTGTAGAAAGATATTGAAAGGATGATGTAAGAGTGTTTACAAAGCTATTGTAAGAGATGGAGAGAGGTATATCGAGAGCAATGAATAGAGACGAGAGATGAAAGAAAGTGCTAAAGGATGCTAAAAGTTTTTGAAAAGTGTTGAAAGAGATGAGAAGTGTTGAGAGGGATAGAAGGCGATGAATAGAAAGACGAATAATGATGAAATAGAGATGAAAGGAAGGAAAGAGATGGAAATCGGACAGTGAGAGGTGTTATAAAGTGTAAAGGAGATATGTTAGAAAGGTGTCGAAGCATGTCGAAAATCGACAGGGAGAATTGTAGGAAGATGCGGAGAGATGTTGAAAGCGAAGGAATTGAGGAAAGTTGGTTAAAGGGTTCGTAAATAGAAGATAAAGATGATAGAAAGACGGTGGGAAGATGATAGAAGAAAGTGCATTCAATGTTTAAAGCGTAGCTGTTGACCGCACTGTCGCCTCGATAGAACTATTTTGGCTCTTCACCACGTAGTGTTAATAGATAATTTGTTTTAGACTAGAGGCCAATATTTGTAAATAGTACAAAATATGCACTGAGGGTTTGTATAAGCGGATTTACCTAAATTTCAGCAGCTGTATACACTAATTTATATACATAGGTCTATATTAGTTATAATGTTAGGTCATATTAAATAACAAGTATGTATTCTCCTTTTGAGAAGCCAGAATTTCCCTTAAAGGGTTTTCAGTTTTTTTTTTGGCTAAAATTTTTGTTTTAGTGTTGGTATATAATTTAAAGAGTTACTCAGTTTTTTTTTTTATAACAACACTTTGTTTTTTTAATGTTAGGATGCGACTTAAAGAGTTTTCAGTCCTCCTTATGTATTTTTTTTTTATTTAAGCTACAGTTTTGTCTTAGTATTATGATGAATTTTAAAGAATTTTCAGTTTACTTTTTATTTAATGCTACAATTTTGTCCTAAGGTCATGATGATTTTAAGGAGTTTTCAGTTTTTCTTTTAATTTTAAGCCACAATATGTGCTTTCGTGCTAAAGGATCATAATAAAGAGTTTCACAATCTTGTTTTAATGTTTGTATGTCGTCTTCAAAAGGTTGTCACAACCTGTTTTAATGTTAGTATGTCATCTTTAAGGAGTCCTCACAACCTGTTTTAGTGTTTATGTGTCATTGTAGAGAGTTTCACAACCGTGTTTTAATGTTAGTCCGTCATTGAAAAGGGGTTTTCAAAACCTTGTTTTAGTGTTGGTATATCAATTTTAAGGGTTGTCACTGATGTGGATGAACTTAAAAAAATAATTAAATATGAGTGATTGAATATTAGATAATAATTGAATATTAATTAATTTATTTTTCTATTGTTTTTTGACCAAGAAAAGGTAAATTCATTCTATCAAGAGATATGTAAATTTTGTTCGTTCAATTTTAATTTTAATTTTAGTTTTGCTTGGCTTGCATGTAAATATTCTTAAGGAAGAGAAATAAACTTTTTTTTCTTTTATAAGTGCAGACATCTTTTGTTTGATATAAATTTCTAGAAAATTATTTAAATAGCAAAATAACAATGGCGACGAGGCTTTCGTTCGAACCTTATGTTAATGAAAGAAGAACCTTTTGAAAATTATATTCAACGATTCAAACAGTACATTTTTGTGAATGAAATTGAAGGTAAGAAGATTGTTCCTTTTTTTATTATGTCTATTGGACCAAATACTTATGGTATTCTGAAAGAATTGATCTCACCTAGAGATGTTTGTGCATTAGAATTCGAAGAAATTGTTAGTGTTTTACTTACTCATTTTACACCTAAGCTAAATATCATTTTTGAAAGATATGAGTTCAGCCAATTGATTCAGGAACATGGCGAAAAAATAGAAGAATATGTCCTTAAATTAAAAAACAAGCTAATAAATGTAATTTTGGCTTAAATATTGAAGAACACCTAAGGGATAAATTCATTGCAGGAGTTTCTAATCAAGTATTTTGAAAAGATTACTGCAAGAGCCTGAGCTCACTTTTAATATGGCAGTAAATATTGCTACCACAATAGAATCGGTAGATTGTAATGTGTTGAAAATGAAGTCTTATGCTGAAACTAAAGAAATAAACAAATTACATTCTAAATGCAAGCATTGTGGAAAGATGAATCATCATTCGGACAGATGTTTTTTTAGAAATTCTTTCTGCTATTCTTGTAAACAATTGGGACATATATCGACTGTTTGTCATTCAAAATCTAAGAATGGATATTTTCAACCAAGAAAGAGAGGAGTGTCTAGTGAAGCGTCTGCCCACGGAGAATCATTTTCGGGAAAGAATGGTGAGTCCATCAATAATATAGAATATCTGACTAATAAATTTGAGAGTATTTTGTATGTCTTCGACATAAAATTCTTAGCAGAAATTGACACTGGTGCGGCTTTAACAACTATGTCAAAAGATCTATTTTTAAAATATTTTGAACATGTTAAATTATTTCCGTCTAAATGTTATTTAACCGATTATCAAGGAAAGGGCATTTCCTCTATTGGAGAATGTAAAGTAAAAGTAAGATATAAAAATAAAATAGGCCATTTAAACTTAATAGTACAAATATTGAAAATAATAAATTTCTCATAGGAAAAGACTGGATAGTATATTTTGATATGGTACAAATTAATGTCCAACAAAATAATAATTTTGATACTAATTTTATTTTTAATAAATATTATAAACTTTTCGAAGATATAGTCTTGCAATAAAAGATATTTCCGTACACATTAATGTAAAAAATAATTTTGCACCAAAATTTTATAAATTTAGACCTGCTCCCTTTGCTATTAGAAATTTAATTGAAGAAGAACTATTATTTTTATTGAATAATGATATTATTGAAAATATAGTGGATAGCCCAATAGCTTCACCGCTAGTATGCGTCCCTAAGAAAAACGGCAAAATTAGAATTTGTGCAGACTTTAAGAGAACCTTAAATCCATTTATCGAAGATGTTAAATATCCGATACCGAACATCGATAATGTTTTACATTCTTTTTTTGGTAAAAGTATCTTTAGCAAAATTGATCTTTCAAGCGCATATCATCAGATACTTCTAGACGAGGAATCTCAAAAATTGACAGTTATTTCTACCCATAAAGGCCTTTTTAAATATAAAAGGCTGCCCTTCGGTATCAAGTCCGGAGCGACTATTTTCCAAAGAACTATGGACAATATTTTTTCCGGTCTTAAAAATGTAATAATATATTTAGACGATATTCTTATAGCATCGTCTGATGTAAATGAACATATTTCAGATATTGAGACAGTCATGAATAAATTATCTATTTTAATTTTTCAATTAATAAAGAAAAATCTTTGTTTTTGTTGATGAAATCAATTATTTGGGACATAGAATAAATAAAAATGGAATCTATCCCCTTGAGGATAAATTGGACAGTATAAAAAAATGTCCTAAACCGAGTAACATTTCAGAATTGAAATCTTTCTTGGGCATGTTGTCATTCTACAGTAAATTCGTTAAAAATTTATCCATACATGCAAATCCTTTATTCTCTCTATTGAAAAAAAGTTATAATTGGAATTGGAAAAAAGAACATGATCAGGCTTTCGAAAAATGTAAAAATTTGATTAGTACAAAAACTTGTTTGACGCATTATTCGCAAGATTTACCTCTTTATGTTACTTGTGATGCATCAAATTATGGTATTGGAGGATATATTTCCCATATTGTAAACGGCATTGAGAAACCAATTACTTTTGTTTCAAGAACACTAAATGACACAGAAAAGAAATATTCCCAGATAGAAAAAGAAGGGTTATCAATATTCTTTACCTTAAACAGGCTAAAACAATTCCTTTACGGAAGAAAATTTATTATTAATACAGATCACAAACCATTACTAGCCATTTTTGGCGATAAAAATAATTTACCAGCCTTAGTGGCAAATAGATTACATAGATGGTCACTCTCAATATCAAATTTTAATTTTGAAATTAAATATACTAAGGGAACTGAAATACCTCTTGCGGATTTTCTTTCAAGATTTCCAAATCCTGAGAAAGGGGAGAAGGAAGAGGAAATAGGAGAAATATTATTAATAGAAAATTCGATATTAGATTACGTCTTGGTATCGTACAAAACCCAAGAAGATCCAACTCTTAGAAAACTATATAAATTAGTCAAGTACGATAAGTATGATGTTGACTCAGAGGTAGATATAAAACCTTATAATAGAATTAAAAACGAGATAACAATAGTAAGAAATTGCCTATTTTTCGGAAATAGAATGATCATCCCCGATTCCTTAAGAGAATATGTTTTGAAAATCATCCATGAAAATCATATTGGAGTAAATAAAATGAAAACTCTGGCCAGAGGTTCTGTCTATTGGCCGGGAATGGATGAGCAAATTGAGAAACTGTCTAAAAGCTGTAGCACTTGTATGGAAAACACATCAAAGCTGCCAAAACAGGAATTTACCGAGTGGACTCCACCAAACAAAGTTTGGAAGAGAATTCATCTTGACTATTTCTATTTTGCGGAAAAAACTTTTTTGATATTGGTGGATGCGCATTCTAATTGGATAGAATGTCAAATGGTTCCAAATACATCGGCGGGATTCTGCATAGACTTTTTGAGAGAATGTTTAGCGAGATATGGTATCCCGGAGGTGGCGGTAATGGATAAGGGGCCGCCATTTAGAAGTTATGAAATAAAGACATTTTTCGAAAGAAATGGCATACATGCGATGTTTAGCCCCGCTTACCATCCGGAGAGCAACGGACTAGCGGAAGTGTCTGTAAGAGAGATAAAAAAAGCTATGACAAGAATTATTTCGGAGGAAAGAGAATTACCCCTTGAGTTTGCTTTGATTAAGGCTTTATATGCATATAGATTGAGTCCTTTGACTAGAACGGAAAAATCCCCTGCTGGAATATTTTTAAATCGCGAGATTAGAACGAAGATTTCCATGTTGAGCAAGAAATCAGTAAGAGTGGGGAGATTGAAAAATAAAAAACAGAACAATAGCTACAAAATAAATGATAGAGTAAGATACAGATGGATGGAAAGAGGAAAACCGAAATGGATGTTTGGGATTGTAAAGAGAATAGTGGGAAGCAACAGCTGTATGATAGAAACTGATGGAATAGAAAGGAAAGTACACACTAACTATATGAGGAGAAGTATGGAGAGAAAGGATGTTTCGTCATCAGAAGAAGGAATAAGCTACCCAAGGCCTCAGACGTCAAGTCCCCTGACTCCTGCTACAATAGTAGCAGAATCTACACCTGGACCACCGACTGAATCTACACCTTCCCGGAGATATCCACTACGAGAGAGGAGACCACCGGATAGATATGTACCTTAATGAGTATTGCTATCTTAAAAAAGGGGGAGTTGATGTGGATGAACTTAAAAAATAATTAAATATGAGTGATTGAATATTAGATAATAATTGAATATTTAATTAATTTATTTTTCTATTGCTTTTTGACCAAGAAAAGGTAAATTCATTCTATCAAGAGATATGTAAATTTTGTTCGTTCAATTTTAATTTTAATTTTAGTTTTGCTTGGCTTGCATGTAAATATTCTTAAGGAAGAGAAATAAACTTTTTTTTCTTTTATAAGTGCAGACATCTTTTGTTTGATATAAATTTCTAGAAAATTATTTAAATAGCAAAATAACAGTCACAACCTTGTCTTTGTGTAGTATATCATTTAAAGAATTTCACAACCGTGTTTTAATGTTAGTCCGTCGTTGAAAGGGGTTTTCACAACCTTGTTTTAGTGTTGGTATATCATCAATGATGAAGATCACTGGGTACATCCAACGTATCCTATATATTCCCATAGAACTGTAGAACCAGAGGAACCACAAGAGACGGCAATCTTAGGAAATCCACTAGAGATAGTGAATAGGGCAATTAGTGGCAATGTTGACGGCCCTGAAATACGCCGTTCGACCAGGGTCAAGAAGCCCACGGAGTGTAAATCATGCCCAGGCTGCCAATAAGTAAATCCATAGAATGTGTACTGAATTTAGTTAAATTTTGATCATGGTATGAATTATTAGGAAGCGATTTTAAAGGCCTTAAGATGTAGTCTTAAAGGGACTTCAGTTTTTTTTTTTTGCTACAACCTTGGTTTTAGATTTTTTTAAAATGTCATTGTAAAGGGTTTTCAGTTTTTTTTACATTGAGCTTTAATGTTAGAAGTGAATCTAAGGGTTTTCAGTTTTCCTTTTTTTTGTGTTTATTAAAGCTACAATCCTGTATTAAGGGCAGGTTGTGATTTAAGACTTAAAAGTTCAACAGTTTATTTGTTTTAATTTTATCTAAGGTTCTGAACTTTGGTTCAACTTTAAGAACAACAAAGGAACTTAGACGCACTAGATATCTGCTGTGCTTGTAATATATTCTCTATGGGCTGGCTCGGAATATGCGCTGGGTTAAAACTTGACACCCTCTAACTCCTTATGTCCAGGACGCAGCCCAAGAAGAATTTCTAATGAGAGTGTGTAAGGCAGTTGTGGTCTAAGAGTTGATATGATAGGATGACAAGTGGCCCCTGTTGTTAAACTCCAGAGCGGGTGGGTACTGAAAGTCCTACGATTCCAAAGGAGGGGTTTAGTTGAATAAAAGAACGCGACCACTTCTATAAGAACAGATTGGATTCAGCAATGACTTTTTAGACCCACCGTATCAGAGTTTTAGTGAGAGAAACTCTAGAACGAATTTCTGATCTTATAAAAGTATTGAACAACGTTTGATATACAAACCCATAATATTAAAATGATATAATGCTGTCCCATTCAACTTTTTGGCGCTGAGGTTCCTTTTCTTGTAGCAATGACATTCCCAAACTTGAGTCAAGTGAATCAGGTATTTTGAATTCTGTATTTTTTCATAATTCTCATTATGTATATATTGTCAAGAAGCTCCATCAAGATGGGACACCTGTCAATCATCCCTGGACCCCGGGGGGGGGGGGGGGGGGCGGGCAGGGGGGAACCACTGGTGTGATGGGTTCTCGGAAGCTGATCTGTAAATAAGGAAAACGGGACGGTCTGACGCCGTTCATTAGGATTATCTTTAACTTGGGGTAAGTTGTACTCTCTCTCTCCCTATAAATACCCCTTATAATAAATTAATTTATTCCCAAATTTGCCCTTGCTTTATTTATCTCCGCGACATATTTTGGCGTAGACGCTGGGTAACGAGACAGTCACCAGACGAAGTCGTCGCCTTAAAGGATTGCAACCAGAGTTATCTACAGTGCTTGCTTTTCCTGCTCGGAAGAAAATGGAGAGAGAAGAAAACCGACCATTCTGCCATCGGTGGAGAGACCCTACTGTCTTCTCGGGAGAACGTGGGGAAGATTCGCAGCGTTGTGATGTGGATGAACTTTAAAAAAAATAATTAAATATGAGTGATTGAATATTAGATAATAATTGAATATTAATTAATTTATTTTTCTATTGTTTTTTGACCAAGAAAAGGTGAATTAGATTACGTTTATTAGATATATGTAAATTTTGTTCGTTCAATTTTAATTTTAATTTTAGTTTTGCTTGGTTTGCATGTAAATATTCTTAAAGAAGAGAAATAAACTTTTTTTTTCTTTTATAAGTGCAGACATCTTTTGTTTGATATAAATTTCTAGAAAATTATTTAAATAGCAAAATAACAATGGCGACGAGAATTTCGTTCGAACCTTATGTAATGAAAGAAGAACCTTTTGAAAATTATATTCAACGATTCAAACAGTACATTTTCGTGAATGAAATTGAAGGTAAGAAGATTGTTCCTTTTTTTATTATGTCTATTGGACCAAATACTTATGGTATTCTGAAAGAATTGATCTCACCTAGAGATGTTTGTGCATTAGAATTCTAAGAAATTGTTAGTGTTCTACTTACTCATTTTACACCTAAGCTAAATATCATTTTTGAAAGATATGAGTTCAGCCAATTGATTCAGGAACATGGCGAAAAAATAGAAGAATATGCCCTTAAATTAAAAAAAACAAGCTAATAAATGTAATTTTGGCTTAAATATTGAAGAACACCTAAGGGATAAATTCATTGCAGGAGTTTCTAATCAAGTTATTTTGAAAAGATTACTGCAAGAGCCTGAGCTCACTTTTAATATGGCAGTAAATATTGCTACCACAATAGAATCGGTAGATTGTAATGTGTTGAAAATGAAGTCTTATGCTGACACTAAAGAAATAAACAAATTACATTCTAAATGCAAGCATTGTGGAAAGATGAATCATCATTCGGACAGATGTTTTTTTAGAAAATCTTTCTGCTATTCCTGTAAACAATTGGGACATATATCGACTGTTTGTCATTCAAAATCTAAGAATGGATATTTTCAACCAAGAAAGAGAGGAGTGTCTAGTGAAGCGTCTGCCCACGGAGAATCATTTTCGGGAAAGAATGGTGAGTCCATCAATAATATAGAATATCTGACTAATAAATTTGAGAGTATTTTGTATGTCTTCGACATAAAATTCTTAGCAGAAATTGACACTGGTGCGGCTTTAACAACTATGTCAAAAGATCTATTTTTAAAATATTTTGAACATGTTAAATTATTTCCGTCTAAATGTTATTTAACCGATTATCAAGGAAAGGGCATTTCCTCTATTGGAGAATGTAAAGTAAAAGTAAGATATAAAAATAAAATAGGCCATTTAAACTTAATAGTAACAAATATTGAAAATAATAAATTTCTCATAGGAAAAGACTGGATAGTATATTTTGATATGGTACAAATTAATGTCCAACAAAATAATAATTTTGATACTAATTTTATTTTTAATAAATATTATAAACTTTTCGAAGATATAGTCTTACCAATAAAAGATATTTCCGTACACATTAATGTAAAAAATAATTTTGCACCAAAATTTTATAAATTTAGACCTGCTCCCTTTGCTATTAGAAATTTAATTGAAGAAGAACTATTATTTTTATTGAATAATGATATTATTGAAAATATAGTGGATAGCCCAATAGCTTCACCGCTAGTATGCGTCCCTAAGAAAAACGGCAAAATTAGAATTTGTGCGGACTTTAAAAGAACCTTAAATCCATTTATCGAGGATGTTAAGTATCCGATACCGAACATCAATAATGTTTTACATTCATTTTTTGGTAAAAGTATATTTAGTAAAATTGATCTTTCAAGCGCATATCATCAGATACTTCTAGACGAGGAATCTCAAAAATTAACAGTTATTTCTACCCATAAAGGCCTTTTTAAATATAAAAGGCTGCCCTTCGGTATCAAGTCCGGAGCGACTATTTTCCAAAGAACTATGGACAATATTTTTTCCGGTCTTAAAAATGTAATAATATATTTAGACGATATTCTTATAGCATCGTCTGATGTAAATGAGCATATTTCTGATATTGAGACAGTCATGAATAAATTATCGGATTTTAATTTTTCAATTAATAAAGAAAAATCTTTGTTTTTTGTTGATGAAATCAATTATTTGGGACATAGAATAAATAAAAATGGAATCTATCCCCTTGAGGATAAATTGGACAGTATAAAAAAATGTCCTAAACCGAGTAACATTTCAGAATTGAAATCTTTCTTGGGCATGTTGTCATTCTACAGTAAATTCGTTAGAAATTTATCCATACATGCAAATCCTTTATTCTCTCTATTGAAAAGAAGTTATAATTGGAATTGGAAAAATGAACATGATCAGGCTTTCGAAAAATGTAAAAATTTGATTAGTACAAAAACTTGTTTGACGCATTATTCGCAAGATTTACCTCTTTATGTTACTTGTGATGCATCAAATTATGGTATTGGAGGATATATTTCCCATATTGTAAACGGCATTGAGAAACCAATTACTTTTGTTTCAAGAACACTAAATGACACAGAAAAGAAGTATTCCCAAATAGAAAAAGAAGGGTTATCAATATTATTTACCTTAAACAGGCTAAAACAATTCCTTTACGGAAGAAAATTTATTATTAATACAGATCACAAACCATTACTAGCCATTTTTGGCGATAAAAATAATTTACCAGCCTTAGTGGCAAATAGATTACATAGATGGTCACTCTCAATATCAAATTTTAATTTTGAAATTAAATATACTAAGGGAACTGAAATACCTCTTGCAGATTTTCTTTCAAGATTTCCAAATCCTGAAAAAGGGGAGAAGGAAGAGGAAATGGGAGAAATATTATTAATAGAAAATTCGATATTAGATTACGTCTTGGTATCGTACAAAACCCAAGAAGATCCAACTCTTAGAAAACTATATAAGTTAGTCAAGTACGATAAGTATGATGTTGACTCAGAGGTAGATATAAAACCTTATAATAGAATTAAAAACGAGATAACAATAGTAAGAAATTGCCTATTTTTCGGAAATAGAATGATCATCCCTGATTCCTTAAGAGAATATGTTTTGAAAATCATCCATGAAAATCATATTGGAGTAAATAAAATGAAAACTCTGGCCAGAAGTTCTGTTTATTGGCCGGGAAAGAATGAGCAAATTGAGAAACTGTCTAAAAGCTGTAGCACTTGTATGGAAAACACATCAAAGCTGCCAAAACAGGAATTTACCGAGTGGACTCCACCAAACAAAGTTTGGAAGAGAATTCATCTTGACTATTTCTATTTTGCGGGAAAAACTTTTTTGATATTGGTGGATGCGCATTCTAATTGGATAGAATGTCAAATGGTTCCAAATACATCGGCGGGATTCTGCATAGACTTTTTGAGAGAATGTTTAGCGAGATATGGTATCCCGGAGGTGGCGGTAATGGATAATGGGCCCCCGTTTAGAAGTTATGAAATAAAGACATTTTTCGAAAGAAATGGCATACATGCTATGTTTAGCCCCGCTTACCATCCGGAAAGCAACGGACTAGCGGAAGTGTCTGTAAGAGAGATAAAAAAAGCTATGAAAAGAATTATTTCGGAGGAAAGAGAATTACCCCTTGAGTTTGCTTTGATTAAGGCTTTATATGCATATAGATTGAGTCCTTTGACTAGAACGGAAAAATCCCCTGCTGGAATATTTTTAAATCGCGAGATTAGAACGAAGATTTCCATGTTGAGCAAGAAATCAGTAAGAGTGGGGAGATTGAAAAATAAAAAAACAAAACAATAGCTACAAAATAAATGATAGAGTAAGATACAGATGGATGGAAAGAGGAAAACCGAAATGGATGTTTGGGATTGTAAAGAGAATAGTGGGAAGCAACAGCTGTATGATAGAAACTAATGGAATAGAAAGGAAAGTACACACTAACTATATGAGGAGAAGTATGGAGAGAAAGGATGTTTCGTCATCAGAAGAGGGAATAAGCTACCCAAGGCCTCAGACGTCAAGTCCCCTGACTCCTGCTACAATAGTAGCAGAATCTACACCTGGACCACCGACTGAATCTACACCTTCCCGGAGATATCCACTACGAGAGAGGAGACCACCGGATAGATATGTACCTTAATGAGTATTGCTATCTTAAAAAAGGGGGAGTTGATGTGGATGAACTTTAAAAAAAATAATTAAATATGAGTGATTGAATATTAGATAATAATTGAATATTTAATTAATTTATTTTTCTATTGTTTTTTGACCAAGAAAAGGTGAATTCATTCTATCAAGAGATATGTAAATTTTGTTCGTTCAATTTTAATTTTAATTTTAGTTTTGCTTGGTTTGCATGTAAATATTCTTAAGGAAGAGAAATAAACTTTTTTTTTTCTTTTATAAGTGCAGACATCTTTTGTTTGATATAAATTTCTAGAAAATTATTTAAATAGCAAAATAACACGTTGGCTGAGCGACTTCTAGCGTGTGGCACGTTAAAACAAGTGGGATGACTCCATGTGTCTGGCCAACGTCATCTTCTACCTCACTGGCACAGCGAAGTGCTGGTTCGAAAACTTCGAGGAAATCTTGAATTTGTGGGAGGAATTTAAGATAAAGTTTTGTTAAATATTTGGGAACAAGGAAGACACGACTAGAAAAGCCGAGAACATTCTTCGAACTAGAGCGCAGACGAGTGGCGAAAACGTCGAGAGCTACATACAAGAAAAGTCCTCCTTCTTTGTAAACAGAGCAACCCCAGAATGTCGGAAGGAGAAAAGGTGAGCCACCTGATTAAAGGCGTAGCTGAGGAAGTGTATCAGGCACTAGTTGGGAAGGCCATCTGCACGGTGGACCAATTTGTTGCGTGCTGCCGCCGATTCGAAGCATTCAAGAGGATGCGTGTTGCACCGCCCAGGTTCAACCGACTGCCCAATGTGACCACCATCTCGACCGCTGAACCTGAGAACCTAGAAGCCCTGATTAGAAGAATAGTAAGAGAGGAGGTTCAGAAGTTTATTCCTCCTCCTTCTACATTTGCCGCCCAGGATATCGACACTCCACCTCCCGACCTACGGGATGTCATCCGTAGTGAAATCCAGCAGACATTGGCTCCTATCTCTGCCCCTCGTCAGCCCGAGAGCTTCCGCTTTCGGCGACAATACCTCCCCCAGAACGATCAAGGTTACTGACGAAGAACTGAAGGACCACCAAATAATCAAAGGACTCAGTGGCGTACTGAAGATGACAAACCAATCTGCTTCCACTGCGGACAACCCGGACATGTCGTCCGTTATTGTAGGGAACGACGGCAGGTCTTCGCTGAAGCCAGGACAAGGAATGGCGGAGAAGGAAGAAATGTTGGATTTTCGAGTCGACCCCCGAGATATGATGCCGACGACGACTATGTAACGCCCAAAACCTCGACGTACTTCTACCAGAGTTCTTCCCCACATCCAAGCCGCGCAAGGTCGCCAGCCCGAAGACAATCCCAGTCGCCAGCCCGTCGTTTTAGCCGTTCTCCCAAGCCTCAGAATGTGGAAAACTAAGTGGAGCGGCTTCTAACGGGGGTGAGGTCGCCATTGAGGAAAATCCTCCAGGGTATATCGCCGCTAAATTAAAAGAAAATTTTGTTATGGTCGAAATAAATGGACGCAAAATTAAAGCATTGGTGGATTCAGGAGCAGACTTTTCTGTTATTTCAGACAAATTTCGACGCGAACTAAAGGCACCTCTCTTCAAAGAACCAGGTCCCATCCTTAAAGCCGCAAATAAAATTTTAATAGAGACCCTAGGAAAATGTGTCCTGAACATAGAAGTTAATGGTCTGAAGATATCCTTTGAATTCGTTGTTATGGTGGAATGCAGCCATGACATCATATTCGGATGGGACTTCTTCAAGGCCACCGAAGCCGTCATTGATTGTGGCAGAAATGAACTCCATCTCGGGGAAACCCCCCCCTCCGTCCTGGAATCTCGAGAAGAGGAAAACCAGAGATTGTTTGCTTCCGACGACTTTGTCATCCCGCCTAAATCAAAAAAGAAGATCAGTGTGATAAACGAAGAAATATGCGGTGTTAGAGATGTTTTAGTCTCAACTTCTAAGGACTTATTATTAAGAAAAGAAGTTCTTATACCAAACTCATTGGTTACATTTCGACACGGCCGAGATAGCATTTGGGTGGCGAATGGAGCGTCTTGGCCGCAACTGATTCCATCAGGAATGAATATGTGCACCATGGAAAGTTATGAGAATGGAAATATCTGCAGTCTTATCGAATCCAGCGATGAGCTACAAGAAACGCAGCTAAAGTCACGTGAATGTTCACAGAAGATAAACCTTACTCTAGATCCAGGGCTGTCTGATATTCAAAGGTTACAGCTTGTTTCATGCCTTGACGAGTTTATTGACATATTTGACTTTGGAGGAACTCCTATTAAGCCCACCAGTACTGTGAAGCACAAGATAAACACAGGAGACCACTCTCCTTTCAAACAGCGACCCTATAGAGTAGCACCAAGTGAACGACGACTAATTCAAGATGAAGTGAACAAGATGATTTAAAATGACATCGTGAAGCCCTCTGAAAGTCCTTGGTCATCTCCAGTTATTCTAGTTCGAAAGAAAGATGGGACCTGGAGATTCTGCGTAGATTATCGTCGATTAAATAAGATAACAAAAAAAAGATGTTTACCTGCTGCCACGCATTGACGATGCCTTGGACAGTTTAGCTGACTCTGATTACTTCTCCACGAAGGATCTTCGGTCCGGGTATTGGCAGATTGAAGTGGACGAAAAAGACAGGGAGAAAACTGCCTTAATCACTCCAGATGAGCTGTATGAATTCCGAGTAATGCCTTTCGGTCTATGCAACGCTCCAGCAACGTTTGAAAGGATGATAGATAGTGTTCTGGGCAGTCTTAAATGGAACATGTGCCTTTGCTACCTGGACGACATCGTAGATTACGCACCTAACTTTGAGGAACATATAAGTCGTCTACAACTTGTATTAAGGTGCATCCAGAAAGCTGGACTAAGCTTGAACCACAAAAAGTGTCTTTTTAGATCAAGGAGGATAAAGATTTTAGGACACCTTGTTGACGCCAATGGAATTCATCCAGATCCAGATAAAGTTGAAGCCGTCTCTAAATTTCCGAGGCCAAAGAATATCTCTGAACTGAGGAGCTTTCTTGGATTATGTTCCTATTACCGAAGATTTATTGAAAACTTTGCTGACAAAGCTAGATCTTTGCATGACCTACTGAAGACTGAAAAACAATTCTATTGGGATGTAGCTCAAGAGAAAGCGTTTGAAGTCCTTAAAACAGCTCTAATATCAGAGCCTGTCTTGGGACACTTTGATAAATCCGCTGATACCCATCTACACACGGATGCAAGCGGACATGGTATTGGAGCTGTTCTTCTACAAATACAAGGTGGAAAGGAGCGGCCTATAGCTTATGCATCTAGAAGCTTGACAAAGGCTGAACATATCTATTCTACAACAGAAAAATAATGTCTTGCTGTAGTCTGGTCTATTAGCAAATTCCGTCCATATTTGTTTGGTCGACCATTCACGGTTGTCACTGACCATCATTCTCTATGTTGGTTGGTAGGACAGAAAGATCCTTCTGGCCGTTTGGCAAGATGGGCGCTGAAGTTGCAAGAATTTGACGTGACCGTTATCTACAAGAGCGGGCGCAAACATAAGGATGCCGGTTGTCTGTCAAGGAGCCCGCTTGAGAACGATCAACCAAGTGCTGTGATGTCACTAACCAACGTCGATATAGAGCAGACTAAAGACCCGGATTTAGCTAAAATAATCGATAATTTAAACTCGGGCTACATCAGAAAGGAATTCAGCATTATCGACGGAATCTTATACAAGAAAAACTATAGCGCAACTAGAAGACTCTGGCTTATGATGATTCCTAAACACTTAAGATCGGAAGTTATGGCAGATTTATATGACGCTCCTACAGCTAGGCATTTGGGTTTCGCCCGAACATATGACAAAGTGAAGAAACGATTATATTGGCCTGGCCTTTATAGAACTGTTCGCCAATATGTAAGCCATTGTCGAGAGTGTCAACGAAGGAAGAAATTACCTCGACGTCCGGCTGGACAGCTTGTATCCATACCACCTGTAGAAAAGCCATTCTATAAGGTCGGGGTTGATCTCCTTGGAAGATTTGCAGTTTCTAAAGATGGAAATCGTTGGATCATTGTGTGCACCGATTATATGACAAGGTATGCCATAACGAAAGCGATCCCAGACGGAGGAGCAATCGAAACAGCTAAGTTCCTGGTTTAAGATGTTATCTTAAAGCATGGATCTCCTAGAGAAATGATAACAGATCGCGGAAGAAATTTCATTTCTCAAGTAATAAAAGAGATCAATGCTCTGTGCGGAATTGTGCACAGATTTACAACGGCCTACCATCCCCAGACCAACGGCCTGACTGAAAGGTTCAACAAAACTCTGGTAGATATGTTGTCCATGTACACAGGTGTTGAGCAGAAGGACTGGGACCAAGTTTTACCCTACGTAACCTTTGCTTACAACACTGCTAAACAGGAAGCGACCGGCTACACTCCGTTCTTTCTTGTCCACGCCCGCGAGGCCGAGACCTATATCGATGCCGTACTACCTTACCTACCAGATGAGATCTCTGACGACTACGTTGGAGAACTTGTGACCAGAGCTGAGAAAGCGCGTCAACTCTCCCGATCACGCCTTCTACAATCACAGGCGAAAGACCGTAGACTTTACGACCAGAAACATACTCCAGTCTATTACCAGAAGGATGATCTTGTGTGGGTTTTTACTCCCATCCAAAAGTAGGGCTCTCAGAAAAGCTACTGAAGAGATACTTCGGTCCCTACAAGGTGACCAAGAAGTTTTCAGAAGTTTCGTATGAAGTAGAGCCCGTGGACCCGTCTTCCCGATCACGGAAAGCCAAGGATATCGTCCATGTCATTCGGATGAAGCCCTACCTGGACCCTGAAGAACAACATTCCATTCTGCTAGGGAACACAGGCCGTGATAGATTTCCTTCCAGAACAAGGGCTGAGACAAGCTAATCAGCGGGTCGCTGTTTTCTCTAAAGAGGGAGTAATTTCAAGAAGCTCCATCCAGATGGGACACCTGTCAATCATACCTGGACCCCCCGGGGGCAGAGGTGTGAGGGGTTCTCGGAAGCTGATCTGTAAATAAGGAAAACAGGACGGTGGCTGACGCCGTTCATTAGGATTATCTTTAACTTGGGGTAAGTTGTACTCTCTCTCTCCCTATAAATACTCCTTATAATAAATTAATTTATTCCCAAATTTGCCCTTGCTTTATTTATCTCCAATACAATATTTTTGGATACACTAGCATCTCTCCCATGAAAGACCACTTGCAAACAATGTTAAACCCACAAAATCCCTTCTTATTTTTATGGTCTCTCTTGAGAGATTATACTGTATCTGCTACTTTCAGGAACCGCATTTTAAATACAATATCAAAATGTTTAACTTAACACTTGATATTTGCTAGATTTTTGTTTGGATCATGTTGGTTGATTTTTCAGTTTCTTCTTGCTAGATTTTAATTAAGATCATGTTGGTCGAATATTTCCATTTTAGGTTGCTAATTCAATTTCTTTCTTCTCGCTAGATTTTAATTTGGATAAGATTAGTTGAATTTATTTTAACTTCTTTTGCATATCTAGTTCTTCGGTTCATATTCTACATCTTCTGGTATGAACAATTGATATTGTTCTAAGCACTAGTTTTCTATCCAGTTCAACTACCTATTTCTTGCAGGATTCCAGGTTTGTCTTTCTCACTAGTTTATATGATCAACTAGTTTGATAATATTTTCTGGGGATTCATTCGCTCTGGTCCTTGCGGTCTTCTATTTCGTTCAATCACTCCTAGCCCATTCGTTTGTCCTTGACGTTTGGCGTTCTTGTCTGTGCGTTCCCGTTATTCCGTTCGCCCTGTCCTAGTGTTGGTTCATATGTTCTGGGGTGTTGTTTGTATCTTTCGCGTACATGCGTATTAGGTCGTATCGCTCGTCCAGGAGGCGTCGTGCGGTCTAGTGCGTACTGTGCGTTCTAGTGCGGGCAGTGTTTTGGGGCGTTTATTCTTACCTAGTTCGCGCGTTGGTTCTAGCGTTGTTCGTTCAGCGGGGGCGTCCAGGCGTGCTTGGGCTTACCATTGTACTAGACTGGTTGTTCGTTCTAGCTTGACCGTTCGGCTTGTTTTGTTTCCCACTTGGCAAATACGCAAGGAGGAAAAGCAGAATGATTGTTTACAAAGCAATTTGTTCTCGTTAGGCTTAATTGAATAGAATGTTTTATACTAGCTTAAAGAAACAAATGTACTTATCTTTGGTCAGGCAATTATCCCAAGCTTTACAAATGAATTTATTTTAACTCTCTTTACAATGAATATTTAAATAATTTACAAAAGAATTGAAGCCGCAGCTAAAAGGCATTGTTCTCTAGTGGCGAGCGTTGGTAAGAATGTTCGAGAAGGTGGCGAGCTCCCTCTGGCGGTGCACTCCCATTGGTCAGCGATGACGTAGCTCTACCCTTCACCGCCGCGCCGCCTTCTGCCACCTATGTTCAGAATAAAACTAAACATACTCCCCTCCTGTGGACGTAGTCCACACACAAGGCAAAAGAAAAGGATCACATAGTGTAGAACGTTTTTTTTTTTGAAGAAGAAGAATTAGAATGGCAGAAGTGCAATCTTCGAGATGGGTCTTATTAGATGATGTTGTTTCTCTGTTTGAAGTTCCACAACTCGGACAATGCCATCCGCTCCAGGTGACACCTTGGTGATGCGGCCAAGGCTCCACTGCAATGAAGGCATAGGAAAGTCTTTTACCAACACCAAATCTCCAACCTTCAGGTTGGAAAAGGGTTTGTTCCATTTGGACCGTTGTTGCAGATTGTTTAGATATTCCCTGGACCATCTTTGCCAGAAAACATCTCTGGCCTTTTGAATTAATTTCCATCTAGTTAAGTAGTTGTCATTAGGGTGATAACTGGGCTCTGGGAGTGCTGCTAATGGTCTTCCAATAAAAAATGTCCTGGAGTGAGAGGGTTGAAATCATTTGGATCCAAACTCATCGGATACAACGGGCGAGAATTCAAGCACGCTTCAATTTGACTTGTCAGAGTATTGAGTTCTTCAAAATTTAAAACTGCAGATTTTAAACACCTTAGGAGATGATACTTCAATGATTTAATTCCTGCTTCCCAAATGCCGCCGAAGTTTGGAGCAGATGGAGGTATAAAATGCCAAGTGATATGTTCATTAGCGACATAATTTTGAATTGAAGAATCCTTTACAAGTTGATGTATATTATTCAAAATATTCTTAGCTCCTTTAAAGTTAGTAGCGTTGTCGGTGAAAATATCAGAGGGTTTTCCTCGACGAGAGATGAATCTTCTAAAAGCAGCGAGGAAGGCAGGGGTTGACAGATCTGAAACTATCTCAAGGTGAATAGCCTTCGTTGAGAAACAAATGAATAATGCTATATATGATTTTAATGTTACTTTTGTACTTATGACATTAGGTTTAGTTATAAATGGTCCTGCGAAGTCTATTCCTGTTTTGCTAAAAGGGCTTGAGGGTATGATTCTATGGATAGGCAGATCTCCCATGATTTGTTTTGACACTTGGCGTTTCGTCTTGAAACATGTCATGCAACGATTAATGAGCTTTTTTACTATAATTCTACCGGATGGAATCCAGTACTTTTGTCGGATGGCACACAGAGTTAATTGGAGACCAGAATGAAGATGCTCTACGTGGAATTGTTGAACAATCAATTCTGTAACGAAATTGTTGTGAGGAAGAATTATTGGATGCTTCTCATTGAATTGCAGGTTGGATTTGCGCAGTCGACCTCCTACACGTAGAATTCCTGATGAATAAATAAATGGGTTTAAGGATAAAAGTTTTGAGTTTGATGGCAGTACTTTGCTTTGAATACAACATTGAATTTCAGTTTTAAATTCTGAACTTTGAATGATTTGAATAAGAGTTCGAATTGAATTATCGAGCTCATTAGAGGACAATTCTTTGTGTTTTATTTTGTCGCTGCTGTGTCTAGCATTGTGGATAAATCTTAGGAGCCATGCCGTAACTCTGCTCAGCTTCCTGAATGTTGAGAATTTAAAAATAAAGTCTAGAATAGGACAAGTAGTGAAACGAACAATCGGAACAGTCTTTCTTTTTTCATGACAAACTTCTTTTGGAAGTTCATATGTGATTGGTAGCGGATCTTGTAAACTTGAGTTTGATAGCCAATCAGGACCATTCCACCAAAGTGAATGGTTTACTAGTTCTGAAGAAGTTATACCTCTGGAGGCGCAATCTGCAGGATTATCCTTGGTAGACACATAGTACCAAGAAGATTGCAGAGTTAGTCGCTGAATTTCTGCAATTCGGTTACCAACAAAAGGTTTCCAATGTTTTGATTCAGATTTTATCCAACATAAAACAATCTGGGAATCTGTCCACAAAATTACTCGGTCAATCTGCAACAGCAATGAGCTGCAAATGGAATCATATAAATTTGAAAGGAGAAGAGCAGCACAAAGCTCCAGACGAGGTATTGACGTTGCCTTCAAGGGAGCGACTTTTGTCTTGGCAGCAATCAATGTGACTTGAACATGACCAGATTTAAAACGAGATTTCATATAAACAACTGATGAATATGCAGATTCGGAAGCATCACAAAATCCATGGAGTTCTAAAGAATGTATAAGTCCCTTGCAGGAAATATATCTAGGAATTTTAATATGATTTAGCATGGCCAAATCCATTTTCACTCTCCTCCAATGAGAACACAACGATTCAGACAAGGGATCATCCCAATCCAAATCCTGTTTCCACAAAGTTTGGAACAGAATCTTGAAGCTAATGATCACCGGTGATAACCACCCCAAAGGGTCATAAATTCGAGAAATGTCCGATAACAATTGTCTTTTAGAATATACGTCTTTTAGTGAATTGACTGTAATTGTGAAATTATCCGTGGATGGATTCCAATTTATCTCAAGAATCTTAACAGATGAATTATCTCCGATTTCATATGAATCATGTGCTTTCAGCGATTCTGGTACCTCTGAAAGAACCTCAGGGACATTTGACATCCATTTTCTTATGCAAAAGCCACCAGATAAAAGGATTTTCCGGATATCATCAATGAGAACTTTCGCTTCTTCGATTGCTGTTGTGCCAGAAAGTAGGTCGTCTACATAAAAATCAGTTTTTTTGATTTTAGATGCCTCTGGGAACAGGAGTTCTTTGTCGGTGGCAAGTTGCATCAAGGTACGGATTGCAAGATATGGTGCACACGACATTCCATAAGTTATTGTGAGCAATCTATACTCCAATAAAGATTCCAATGGACTATTTCTCCAGAAGATTCTCTGAAAGTCGAGATCAGAAGAGTTCACTTTTATCTGTCTGTACATTTTCTCAATATCTCCCGTAAAAGCTATAGGATTAGTACGAAACTTCACAAGAATATTGAAAATATCATGCTGCAATTTTGGTCCAGTATGAAGAAATTCATTTAAGGAGTAATTGTTGCTCGTTTTGCACGATGCATCAAACACTACTCTTAATTTAGTAGTGCTGCTCTTCTCACGCAGAATGCAATGGTGAGGTATATAATAGCACTTGTCTGATGGTTTGTCACGTTCGTTTTTCGGAATGAGCTCCATGTGGTTGAGAGAAAGGTATTCCATCATGAAATCCTTATATTGCTGAAGAAGATTCGAAGATTTGTGCAATTTTCTCTCAAGAGCAAGAAATCGTTTCATGGCATTCTGACACGAGTCTCCGAGATTTGGCACAGATTTAAACGGTAGACCAACAGAATATCTTCCATCTGTTGATATGCAAAAGTTCTTGTCATAAATGTCCCCGCAACTCTTCTCCTCTTTAGTCAATGGAAGAGCGGCAGGAACCGATTCCAATTCAAAAAACTGTCGCAGATTATCATCTCCTTGGGATGTTGAGCATAATGAGATATAGTTGTTTCCAGTCTCAGAACTGGAAACATTTCCTGAAAGTATCCATCCTAACTTGGAACTACAGGCAGAGGGTCCTGGATGATTTTGGAATCGTAGTTTTCCTGTATATAAAAATGGGGCTAGGTCTGCACCAATTACTAAATCAATGGGACTTGTTTTATCAAAATTGGGATCTACTAATAAAGTATTCTTAAGATGAGGCCAATTATCTCTATTTATCAGAAAATTAGGTAAATCAACAGTGATTTGATCGAGTATTATGGATGAAATTTTGAATATTCTATCAGAAAAATGAGGCTTGAATTGAAAAAAAGTCTCACCAGCAGACTGCTGTATTGGTTGGTTACCAATTCCAAAAACTGTGAGTTGGCTCTTTTTAACAGGAAGATTCAACTTTTCACGACAATTTTCTGTTATTAGACTTCTTTGAGAACCAGTATCAATCAAAGCTCTGCATGGATGAAACGATCCATTTTCTGCTCTCACTCTCACGATAGCAGTAGATAATAAGATTGTCTCATTGGGCTTTGTTGTATCACTGAGAAAACATGAAACGCTAGATTGGGCAATTGGGGCTTCAATTGAAGTGGTATTCAAAGGTTCGGGTTGGAAGGAATGCAAAAGAGTGTGATGTTTTTTGTTGCATGATTTACAATGCATAGTGATTTTACATGACGTTACTCTGTGGTTGGATCACAAACAATTGAAACAAAGGTTATTGGTTTTTACTATGTTCCATCTTTCAAGGAGAGAACTTTTATGGAACTTGTCACATTTGAATATAGGATGTGAATTTTTGCATAATAGACATTTATCATCACCTTTTGAAATAGAATTATATACATGTGTTTGTTTCACTACAGATTTATCCTCTTTAGCATAACCTTTTATCGATTGCAAACCTTTTGCTTGATTTTCAAGAAACATAATAAAATTTTCGAAGGATGGAAAGCCATCATCTATCAACGTCAATTCCCATTGCCTTTTCAAATCATCACCTATTTTTCTTTGTAGGAAATGTATTAGAAAGATATCAACAAGTGTATTTCTTTCCAAACCCAGTGATTTCAAATTTCTCATGGCTTCATTACATATATCTAGTAGTTCGAAAATGGCCTTGGAATTTATTAGTTTTAAAGGTTTTAAAGTGAATAATTTTGTACATTGTGAAAAGGCAAGTTCTTTTTTGTTATCATATCTGGAGACCAATGTGGCCCAAGCATGGGCATAGTTTTCATCAATAACAGGAAATCCCCTAATAAGTCGTTCAGCGTCTCCAGTAACAGCTGATTGTAAATATTGCAGCTTTTGTGAATCAGTTAGAGCGGTATTAGAATCAATAGACAGAGAAAACAATTGCTTGAAACTAAGCCATTCGTTAACATCACCAGAAAAGGAAGGTAAATTAAATTTAGGAAGTTCTATTTTACTTGTGGTTGATTGATTTAGATCATCAATTTTGCTTGAAATGGCTGTGCAAGATACTTTATTGATATTCGCCACTAAATTTCTAAGATTATCCTTGTATTGCATAACTCTAGAAAAGTAAACTTCATCATCAAATTCAGAAAATGTTAAAATATTACAATAAGTTTTTTAAATGTTAGATTTTATATCTAAAATATCTTTTTTAAATGTCTGTAAATTTGCATCATCCTTCGATTCAATTATCTTGAGCGAAATTTGTTCAAAATAATCCACTTGTTTGAAATGAAATTCAATAATATTTAAAGTAGCTTCAAATTTGGCAGCCATCTTTAATTTTTGCTATTATTAATTTTAATAATATATTTCAAAAATGAATTATAATTATTTATATTTAAATAATTATTTAATAGATTTATTCCCGGGTTTCGGCACCAATGTTTTGTTTCCCACTTGGCAAATACGCAAGGAGGGAAAGCAGAATGATTGTTTACAAAACAATTTGTTCTCGTTAGGCTCAATTGAATAGAATGTTTTATACTAGCTTAAAAAAACAAATTTACTTATCTTTGGTCAGGCAATTATCCCAAGCTTTACAAATGAATTTATTTTAACTCTCTTTACAATGAATATTTAAAGAATTTACAAAAGAATTAAAGCCGCAGCTAAAAGGCATTGTTCTCTAGTGGCGAGCGTTGGTAAGAATGTTCGAGAAGGTGACGAGCTCCCTCTGGCGGTGCATTCCCATTGGTCAGCGATGACGTAGCTCTACCCTTCACCGCCGCGCCGCCTTCTGCCACCTATGTTCAGAATAAAAAAAACAATGGTTGCCTGTAAAGTCGGTTTTACGGGCGAAGATTTTACGTGACAACGGTAGAATATTTATTGATATGAATATAATTAAATTGCACAATAGGAACAAGGAATTGAATGAAAATAAGAATTGCACAAATTTTAACTATAGAAATATATTTTGTTTACTAAAACATTGTACATGTGAACTTAAACTTAACTAATTCCTATTTGAGTGATTTTGTTGAGGATAGGACGATGATAGGAGAAATATGAAATGAAAGGAAGTGTTTCTGCTGTAATGTTTCTTGCGAAAGTCAAGTCGATTGTTGTTCCTTTTAACGTAGTTGACTTAGAAACGTTTGATACGCAATCAAGATTATACGTATTTTTCATGAAATTAAGAAACGAGTTGTCAGGCTTTACGTTTTTGTTAAAATCACCACACAGAAGAATCGGTATACTAGAATCAATTTGCACGAACGGTGGCACGTACTGGCTGTTGTGAATGTACGGACCGAGTCCTTGCCATAGTAACATTCCAATATCCTGCATACTAGCTCCTGGATGAATATATACAGCACCGAGTATAAACTTGAAGCTAGTATTAGCGGCGAAGCAAGTAACTTCAGTCATGCACATGTCACCCTTGGTTTTAATTACACGAGTTACGTCTGTAATCGCAACTTGGAACACTTCCGCCGTAGATGTCGATGATAATTTACGATAGATCGCCACTCCACCAGCCGCGTTGGTATCTGAGTTAGGTCGATTATTTTCCCTGGATACGCACTCATAACCCTTGATTGGAGTTGGTTCACAAGTGTCGCGCATCCACGTTTCAGTCAATACTAAATAGTCTGATCGTGGTATCACTGTATCTGTTTCAATGTCCGCGGCATGGGCACTTAAACTTTGACAGTTGATGTTCGTTACAATAAGTTGTCCAGCGTCGGTTGCGTCGTCACAGAATTTTACGGCTTGTTTGGTAATTGTGTCTAGAGTGTGTCCACGAAGTCGTAAGTATTCATTGCGAATATCTCGAGTAGTCTGTGAGTCGTTTCCATCTCGGCCATGTTTGAAAACCAATGGAGAGTCCTTTTCTGTTATGATGTACAATCCGTCGATACTTGTGACGCGGCTCATGGCTACATATACCAATTGCTGTGGTTGTTTTGAGGAGTACTTGTAAAAATTTGTAGTAAACGTCCCACCCTGGGCCTTGTGGATCGTAATTGCACAAGCAGGCACGCAAGGAAATTGTTTTCGCTTGCACTTCACTGTTTTTGTCAACGAAATGTTTACCACTTTCTTGTGCACTGGCACCCAATCGACGGATAAGGTGTTTGGTTTGCTGTGCACATGTGGTCGACATTTGATTTTTGCTTTGGTACCCGTATTTTTGTCTTCAAACTGGAACCATAGAGTGGCGAGTTGAAGGCACCGTTTCCATTGTTTTGAGAGTGGTGATTCCTGTTGAACATTTGAAATTGAATGGATGAATTTTTAATTTTAAAGAATCAATTTGAAAATCAAAACACTTATTCAGATCGAAGGTTCAAATTTTTGCTAAATAAATTTGAAATTAAATTAAATTTGTAATTGTAAATGATGAAGTTGAAAATTAAAACATTTACTTATATTAGATGTTAAAATTCTTGCTCAACACAGTTTAAATAAAGTTTTCTTATATCTGCCACTTTTCTTAATATTTGTAATTTTAAATAATCAATTCGAAAATCAAAACATTTATTCAGATCGAAGGTTCAAATTTTTGCTAAATAAATTTGAAACTATTTAAAATTTGTAAAATAATAATTAATTAATTAATTAATTTTAAACTAATAATTTACTTAACACTATCAACATTTATCAATAGTATGACATAACCTATAAACTCAGTTTCTCAACTTTTGTGTCAATCTAACAATTAATCAATCAATCATAGTTTACGATAATGAAATATCAGTGTACAATTATTTACCTTTATTGTTGTAGTTGTTGTAAATGACGAATCTAAGCACTCCACATTTTCACTACAGACACAGCTGACGATACTTTAACCACACGTGTGAACTTGTATTATGACGCTTTCTTGTTTTTCCAACGCCAAGAACGTTTGAGAAAAACAAAGACAGAGACAAGCATGCGCCGATTCAATGCGCCTAATTCTCTAGCGCTGCGCGCGCAGCTGCGCGCGCAGCACTCTCGTTCGGTGACTCATCGTAACGTTACCGGGCGTTACACTTTTTCATAAGTGACTCCCAGCCGCAACCTAATTTAAGACGTTGTCACGTCAAAACTAAACAGGCTAGTTCGTACAAGAATTCAAGGTTGTTAGAACAGTTTGCTCGTATGTTCGCTCGTGGGACTCGTTCGCTCTGGTCTGTCTGGTCACCTATCAATAGTTCGTCCGATCAGTCCTAGTTCATTCGTTTGTCCTTAACGTTTGGCGTTCTTGTCTGTGCGTTCCCGTTAGTCCGTTCGCCCCTGTTCTAGTGTTGGTTCAGGTGTTCTGGGGTGTTGTTCGTATCTATCGCGTACAGGTGTATTAGGTCGTATCGCTCGTCCAGGAGACGTCGTGCGGTCTAGTGCGTACTGTGCGTTCTAGTGCGTTCAATGTTCTGGGGCGTTTGTTCTGACCTAGTTCGCGCGTTCGTTCTAGGGTTGTTCGTTCAGCGGGGGCGTCCAGGCGTGCTTGGGCCTTCCAGTGTACTAGACTGGTTGTTCGTTCTAGCCTGACCTTCCGGCTAGTTCGCGCGGGAATTCAAGTTTGTTAGAAAAGTTCAGTTGAGTGATTTCAGATTTTCTAGTTTGTTTATTCAGCTAGTTTGTTCGATCACCCCCATAACTACCTACCATATAAAAATGATCGTCTCTATATAGTTTATAGAGAAATATTATATACACTGTGTATGTCTTGTAAGAATGGCGATGTGCTGGCCTTTGAGGTGTGCCTAGGAAAGAAACAGACCTACAGCGTGGTCCCGAGTCTTCTTCTGCAATCCAGGAACCAAGCTCGGATGTGAAAACTCCTAATTCTCAACTCTGAAAGACCTGACATAACGCTACAAGACCCTATTACCAATACCATGAGGCCTGCCCTGACGATAAAATATTCCATTTTCAATTCCAAGAAGCCTTTACTGATGATACAAGTCCCTATTCTCAATTCCAAGAAGCCTTCCAAGACGATACAAGTCCCTATCCTCAATTCAAAGAAGTCTTTACTGACGATACAAGTCCCTATTCTCAATTTCAAGAAGTTAGCCATCACGATACAAGTCCCTTATTTCAAGTCAAAATAAAAATAATGTTTGATATTTGTTGAATGCTATTTTGTCGATTGAGCCACAAGCTTCCTACAGATACTCTCTTCCATACAGTTTTTATCCTAATATGCTATAGGAAGAAACATCACACGGCGGTATTTTATTAAAACAAACAGTAGTTGGATGGGCGAAACGTGCCCTTTTATTTGTGGAAACGTTACATCACTATATATATAGCCTGTAGAAGAGATCCGGGCCCGGGATCTTAGTTCTGACTGCACGGAGAGTGGGTAGGACTATGAGTCCGGCATCTGCAGCCCTCGGCTCCCAACTCGCGGGTAGTAGCGGTCTGTACCTGGCAGCCTGAAAGAGGGTGGCTGGGGCTAACTGATCACGACAGATCAATGTGGACCTTAGTGGAAGAGTTAGCGATGCTAATAGGAGTCTGTGACAGGGTTGACGCCCAGTTGCAGATTGCGCAAAGTTGGGAGGCTTGACGGCCACCAACATATGCTGATCGGCACCTTCCCGTGGTGCGCCCTGAGCACGTTTCTAACGAAAACGTGGCCAACGCCGACAGCTAGTCTGACGAGTCTGGAAAGACGGATATGCCCAGTGACGGCCTTGGTACCCGGTGGCGGCTGGTGTCATTATATTACAGGACAACCACCCCCCCAATGCAATGACAAAGATACTGGTTATTGCAGAGGACGAGGCTCAGGTAGCGCCTGAGAACGGGTGGGAGGAAGACCCCTCTTGCCGTGGAGTGAACGATCTTATCGGTGCTGACGGGCCAGCCCGAGGGTCTACTAACTTCCCATGCACCCATCTTATCGACAAAGCGAATAAAACGATGCTCATGAAAACGATACCCAAGGGCCCTCTAAGGAGCTAAGACCCTTGAAGAACGTACGCGAGTGGACGCGTACGTTGGACGACCCGGGTGACACTCCTCTGACAGTGGAGGAAGCTGTCTTGAAAGGACTCCAGACGCCACTGGAGGAGGCGAGGTCTAGCCAGGTAGAAGGGCTGAACCCAAGCAACGTGGAGGAAGTGCCTCTGATACTTACCTCCACCTTCGAGACCTTGAAAAAGGGCAAGAGGGTGGCGGTGAAGCAGATGGTACTTCTGGAAACCTGCTTCGCCACCTTACTGAATAGGTGCAGGAGCCTGGAGGGATTCATCGCCGAGGTGAGGGAACTCAACAGTGCGCTGATTGCCCTGATTCCAGATAAGGGAACCTTTGACGGAATGGTGAAAGACAGCGTGAGATCCGCAATGACGGCCTTGGCTCTTGAGAGAGAGATGAGCGAGGTCATGAAGCAGCCCACTCCAAGGGAACAGAGAGCAGAGGTTCCCTCAGGCGGAGAGGAGAAGGAGATGGACGGGGGTTGTGGAAAAGAAAGAGGAGAAAGCGAGGACGCGATGACGGCCGAGTCCAGCCAGCAAACAGTGGCCTCGGTCTTGGAGAAAACGTCTCCAGGGGCAACAGCAGAGAAGGTTCCCCCAGGCGGTAAAGGAGGAGGGGCCCCTGTAAAGACGCGAGCGAAGAAGGCTCGAGACCCTCCCTTGAGTGGCGACAAGGGGCAGAATCCAAGAGGGATGGCACCTGGAGGGGGTAGCCGGGTCAAGGATAGGGTTCTGGGTAGGGAACCTGGTGGCGGTAAAGACAGAGGGGCGAGAGAGACCGCGATGACGGCCGAGACCAGCCAGCAGAAGGGGGTCTCGGTTATGGAGAAAAGTTCTCCAGGGGTAACGGAAGCGGAGGTACCCCCAAGCGGTAAAGAGAAGGGGGTAGGGGCCCCTGTAAAGGCGCGGGAGAAGAAGGGACGTCCTGATACGGTAAGCAAGGGTCCCACAAAGGTTCGAAACCCTCCCTTGAGTGGTGACAAGGGGCAGAATCCAAGAGGGATGGCACCTGGAGTGAGTAGCCGGGTCAAGGAAAGGGTTCCAGGAAGGGAACCGGGGGATAGGGCCCCGCCTGTTGCTCCTCCTATACCTCTGAAGCCAAGGAGCGTGTTGCCTAAAGGAAGTGGCCAACCATTTATGAGACCTGGGAAGGAGACCCAGGACTCTAGGAGGGCCCCTCCCAAAAGACCAACAAAGGCGAAAGAGGGGAGATCCAACAGATGGGATACAACGAGGACGATCGTTGTTGAGAAAAAGAAGGATGCCGAAGGTTACCTGTTGATGGAAGTTATTAAGAGGCTCGGCGCAGAATCTGGGTGTCTAAATTATAAAATGACTCAGATTAAAAAGGGTGCGGGGGTGGCCTTGACCTTCCTGAGGGCGGAAGACAAGGTCAAGGCGACCACACTATTGAGGGAGAGTGTGATCGCCGAATGCAGGGATTTGAGGGAGCGGCCTTTTGAGCTGGTTCTGTTGGGAGCGGACCCCAAACACTCCAGTGAGGAAATACGGGATTTCCTCAGACACCAGAACGGCGTCAAACTGGGGGAGAAGGACCGGCTCATTAAGGTCTACACTAGAGGTACTGGAACCCAGACGTGGGTTTTGGTGACAAACGGTGTAATCGGCAACAGGCTGGAAGGCCTAAAGAAACTTGTCATTGGCTTTAGAAGGGTAACAGTGAAGGTAAATATGAGGGTACCTTTCTGTCAGCACTGCAAAGGAATGGGTCACCTGGCGACACAGTGTGGAAACCCATGGCGTTGCTATAAGTGTGAGGGAGTGCATGAGAGGGAAGAACCTTGCCTCGAGACAGTAGGGTGCTGGCTCTGTAAGGACGCCAACGAGAAGTCTAAGAAAAAGTACAGGCTGGATCACACGCCCAGATCCAAAGCCTGTGGAGTAAGGCATTGGCATCTCCAAAACCGATCATGATGACGCCAGCACCATATCGGTGGAGTTTTGCTCAGCTGAACGCAGCTAGGGCAAGAAGGGGGAACGAGGAATTGGACCGACACATGAAAGCGGAGGGATTTCATGTGGTATCGGTGCAGGAGCCGTACATTTCAAGGAACAAAATGTGGGTAAATACAAGGTATAAGACTTTCTTTAGTGGGTGTAGGAAGGCTTGTATCCTGGTAAGGGATGGCGTTCTTTGCGTTGAGTACGGCTCCTGGAGGGGCGTAGTAGCAGTTATGGTTGAGACGGCGGATCTCAGGCTGCTATGCATTTCTGTATACATTTCACCCAGCGACCCGGAGCAAGGTGTGCTCGAGCTGCTGGGTCAAATGGTTAGAAATGTTAGGATCGAAAACGTGCTGATAACTGGCGATTTTAACGCCCGCTCGCACTTCCTGGGAGATAGGGAAGACAGCATCAGGGGCAGAAATCTAGTGGACCTAATAATATCTCAGGGTCTGGAGGTATGGAACAATTGGGGCACTACGACGTTCAGCACGATGAACGGTGAAAGCGTAATTGACCTCACCCTTTATAAGGGAAGTGGACTTGTTATAGAGACTCATGGAAAGCTGAGTTTGCTGATGGTAGTGATCACAAGCTAATCAGCTTCACAGCAAAGAGTTCAGCAAACCCGGTCTCCGTAGAGAGGACTCCCAGGTACAGCGTCAGGGGAGTAAATATCGAGAGGTTTCTCAAAAAGTTCAACACTGAACTTGAAAATGATCTGGAACGAGCGGTGGATGGTGATAGCCTGGATAGAGCTGTGGACGGGCTTCACCTTGACATCATCACTACGAGCAGAGGTCTTGGACCTGGAACTGGGACAGTTCTTTTCTTCAAGAGGAAAAAGCAGCCCTGGTGGACTGATGATCTCGAGGTGGAGCGGAAACGGATGCGGGCTTTAAGGAGGAGAGCGCAGAAGTGTAGCGAAAATGAAAGAGTGGGGAAGTGGACTCGGTACAGGGCGGAACTGGCCAAGTACAAGAAGAGGACACGAAAAGCACGCAGTGATTATTGGAGAGCTCAGTGTAACAGGACACTGATGGACGACAAGTATGGTTTACCATACAAGTTGGCCATGGAAAAACTTCGAAATCCTACGGCCCTGAAGTTGTTAAGAAAGGATGATGGATCGCGAACACATGACCTCTCGGACACGCTGTCACATATTCTGGACGTGCACTTTGGGGTGGGGCACCTGGAATGCGAGGATGTGTTACCAAGAAATTAGCGTATGGATCCACTCTTCACTGAGAGGGAGGTCAAAAGGACAGCCTTCAAATTTGGGAACAGGAAATCCCCTGGTCCCGATGGTATTGACAACACCATCGTGAAGGTTCTGGTGAGAAGATATGGGGCACTTCTCACCAGGTTATACAATCGCTGCCTGGAACTGGGTAGGTTCCCAAGGGCATGGAAGGCGGCGAGAGTTGCTTTACTCGAGAAAAGTGGCAAGTCGGGCGCTACGGCAAAGGACTATAGGCCTGTGTCTCTCCTATCATGCCTGGGAAAAGTACTGGACAGTCTTCTGGCACAAAGACTGACAAGGTGGCTAGAATCGGGCGGACACCTTTCCAGTTCCCAACATGGCTTTAGGAAGGGACGGTCTACGACCACTTGTTTAGAGGGGATACTGGGCAAGATCGAGGAAGGAATCGCAAAGGGTAACTGGGTGGTTGCGATTTCCTTCGACATCGCAGGTGCTTTCGACAACCTAAATTGGAACATGGTTGTGAGTGCCCTCGATGAGAAAGAGTGTCCCTTTAACCTACTAACGTTAGTAAGGGATTTCTTACGAGACAGGCGGGTCTCAATTAAGGTAGGTGCAGTGGATATGCACAGAATAGTGTCAAAGGGCTGCCCTCAGGGTTCCTGCTGTGGTCTCATACTGTGGAATGTAGTGGCTGACACTATTCTCCGCAATGAACTTCCAGCAGGCGCCTGCATGGTAGCCTATGCTGATGACAACTACCTAATTATAAGCGAGAAATCCCGAAGAAAAGCTGAGGCTCTAGCCAATGAAAGCATCAGGAGGTTAAAGGGTTGGGCGGAACTAGTGAAGCCCAAATTTAACGCGGGCAAAACAAAGGCCCTGAGTTTCAAATCGCGGGATGTTCGAGCCAAACGGACTGGCGTCGAATATGACCACAATCCCATCTTGCGGCTAGGGGATGAGAGGATTCAGGTGGTCAAACAGATGAAAATCCTCGGTGTAGTGGTGAACGATAAGTTGAGCTGGATGGACCACGCCAAGGATATAGGGCTGAGGGCTAGGTCTGCACTATCGAGACTATGCAGGCTAGCGCTTCTGAGAGGGGCAGAGAAAGGGAGATTTTCAGGAGTCTCTACCTCAGCTGCGTTGAGCCGATTCTCCTGTACGGTTCTAGAGCTTGGTGGAAGAGGAACCGCGACAGGAAAGTCGGAACAACTTTAGAGTCAGTGCAGAGAGTAGCGGCTCTGAGGATCACTGGGAGGTACTGTACTACTAGTACAGAGGCTTTGCTGGTGATTTCGGGTCTGACTCCTGTTTCTCTAAGGCTGGAGGAAGAGAAATTGAGGCAGCTTATCTGGGTCGACAGAACTGAGAACGATTTGGGCATTGCGCCTGAGGAGCTTGAATGGGCGAAGGACCCAGGAAGTGAACTGGGTGACAAGATGGAAGTGGTAAGTGGGCTTACCGTCTGGTAAAGAAATGGAGATTTTCACAGACGGAAGCAAGTATGGTAAGAGAACTGGGGCCGGCATCGCCATTTTCAGTGATGGATCGGTAGTGGGCCGACAAACACTGAAACTAAGGCACGATGAGCTGGTATATTCGGCAGAACTGGTCGCGATCAGAGAGGCTCTGATCTGGTGTAGGAGAGACTGTCTGTCTCCCAAGGCAATCTACTCGGATTGCATGTCCGCCCTCATCTCCATTTGCTTGGAAAAGGGACAGATGGCGCATGAAGTAGCGGATCTGCTAAGTGAAATGGATAGCCCCCCAAATTGTACTGGGTGAAAGGGCACTCTCTAATTGAGGGCAATGAATTGGCTGATGAACTGGCAAAAGAGGGATGCTGGTCTGGAAGGGATGTGGTGACCCCAATTCCAAAGAAAGAGATTTTCAGGCGTATCCGGGCGCATATTAATGAATTATGGAAGGATAGATGGGAGGAAGCAACAAACGGCCGGGAATCTTTTAAATGGATTAAAGTTCCAAAAAGGAACAGTCGAATCCTCTCACACAAACTGAACAGGATGATCACGGGACACGGCCCGTTTCCTATTAGTTTGGCGTGGTTTGGAATTAAAGCGGACGACAAATGCGTATGTGGGAGCCCTGGGGCAAACGCCAAACATTTTATAATGGACTGCCCAAGGGTCCCAAGAGGGAATGAGGAGAGTAGAAGAGTTAAAGGAGCAATTGAACTGGAGCTCCTGAAATCCCACTGGAAGTTATTGGAAAGAGCTCACGATGTCGCTAGTGAGCTCTTCCTCAACTGTTAGATGCCGCAGTTAACTACAGTGGATAGCTTGCCGATGATCTGGTGGAGAGTGCTAGTAAGGCTGTAAGGAAAGGAGAGAGTGTGTTAGCCGATGACCTAGTGGAGTACTGGTAAGGTTGAAAGGATGGGGTTTAGAAACTCTTGGGTCTTCGCTCTGTGTGTGCGTTATTGGGAGCGTCCTTGCCGTACGCGCAAAGAAAAACCAAGGGGTACACACAGTAGTACCACCCTCCCGCCTCCGCGTGGTATCCCCGCGTCAACCTAGGAACCTCAGAGGTCCTGATTCGACTGCAGATTCAGGAGTACTGTGACCAAAGGGTACGAGGGCAAAAGGGGGGGGGGGGAGTCCTATTGGAGCGTAGGACGGATTAGACCAAGTCTGAACAGGAGGGCTAGGACAGCAACCTTGCCATGAACTCTCGGAGACGCCTGTGGGTTGACTGGTCGCGCCCACGTAGCCAGACCATAATGGCGGGCGCGAGGGGCCAAACAATGGCTTCTCGGTGCATGGAGAATGCACCTTTCCTACGGCACGGTGGCTATATGGCAGCAATGGGTGCATGCTACGCATGCAGTCTTATGGACCTTCGAGGTCTGGGTAGCCGTTACTGCTCCAGGGATGTAGAAGAGATCCGTGCGCGAGAGCCTGCAACTTTTTCACCAATAAAAAGATAGGCTCCGCCAAACAATCTATTGCCTTTATTCATCCTAACAAACAAATCAGCGCATCTTATAGATGAAGGACTTTATACTCAATCTCATGGTACTGTAGCTCTTAAGAAAGGATTTAGGGGGTCGGTGGAAAGGGGATCTAAACCGTTGGTTTTCAACCGCTACGACCCGGGATCGAATCTCGCATTGGGCACTTTTTCTAAAAAAAATGCTCCAATGACCACAGATTCTTACAAAAGCCAACCCCACCAGCGAGTGAAAGTAATCAAACGGGGCTCCGGAATATTTGTAAGCTCAAAAGTCGAACTGCTTTTCACATGTATAGACATGTGGCGCACTTACAGTAAAAGCAGTCGCCAACTTCTATCCACCACGATTATCATGGCCTGTAACACGTGTACTAGGGATAATTAAAAAATAAAGGATTTTCTATTCTTGATATTGTTAGGTAATAGAATGCAGATTGGTGTTTTCAGAAAAAAAAGAACGTTCGGGGTTGATGAGGCAAGTATTAATTACAAACAGAAGAAACCTCAACTTTAAATGATCCAACAAAAAAGAGTCAATTCAAAAATTAGGAAATCCTCTTCCTAGGAGTTGCCGAGCTGGTAAAGTAGCTGGACTAAACACTAGGTCGTCTCTCAAGGTAAAGAGAGACAGCATCAATATTGAGAAGAAAGAGTAACCGCCCTCAATAATAGCTATATGTACAGCTTGTTAATTAAGATCACTTGTTAATTAGGAGTATTAAGCGATGAACTTCTTGCAAGTTTCTTCCCAGCAACCTAGCTGACTCAGGTTACCAGTTTTATCACAATTTTAAACATTCACATGGAAACACTAGCTTTGCCTCTCCTCAGTCCATGACCAAATTTCCATGTGACTGTACCCATTTCCTGAAAAAAAAACTTCTACCTTTAATAGATTCAATTAATATGACGAATTCAAACATAGGATATTCAAAAATCATAGAGATTCTCCTAGATTTACTTAGAAGTCCCCATAGCCATAGTATACAAATTGAGGTTCTCCCGAAATTTTCAAAATTGTCAGTAATCAGAAAGTGAGCATGTTCTAAGTCAGAGGTCGGCAAACCACGGCTCGCGAGCCATATGCGGCTCTATGGATGTGAAGCTGCGGCTCTATATATAGTTCCATGCGCAAATATTTATTTATACGAGTACTATTTATTGCTGGCAAGAAAAAAATTGTGGCTATTTAAAAACTTTGAAATTTTGTTAATTAAAATATTTTTTGACTCTCTTCCGACTCAAAAGTTTGTCGACCACTGTTCTAAGTGGAACTAGACCTAAATTTATATTCCTTGTGTATATTTAAATAAATGGCTCTCTTTATGTCAAATATAAATCCACTCATGTTGACAATATCTCAGGAACGCTTCAATATCGCTAACAAACTAAATCATTTGTTGGTGTTGACATCAAATCAACAAACCAATTACAATTATCGTCTTATTTTCGCCAACACCATCTACTATGATATCTATAACAGAAGAAGTACTTTATACTTCTTTTTCTTTAAAATACAAAACCCAAATAAGTGAAATTTGCATAAAAGTTCATGGATTGATATGTTAATATTTATAAATCATTTTTTATATTCTTACACTTTCATATATCTTGCATATTTTCATTCTGAAATATTCCCTAAAACTTTCTTCAATCTGTAAATTATTTTCCTCGAATACACACAATAATTAACGATTTGATTTCCTTTAACTAAATTTGTATACCAACCTTTTGTACATATATCAATTGTGTTGATGTTTTTTCTCTTTTAGTCTAACTTGCATACTAATTCTTGTACATATTTCAAATATCTTTCTTTTCTTTCAAAATTTTGTTTACCCTTAAAGTACAAGTGTCCCTAGGGGGACTTAACACTCTAAGTCGAAATAAAAATAAAGGAACAGGTCATCATCAAAAATGTATAGAAGGAAAGAGGAAGTGGATTTTATCGGCGATAAAAAGGTAAGTGATCGGCTAAATAGATTAAGATAATTGTTCCGATTAGAGATTGTTTGTTTTTTAAAATATTGTGGCGAAGAAAATATTTATTATTTAATTTAATTTAATTATTCAATGAAAATATTCACAGATTATATAAATATATATTACTCTGTTTATGCAAAATAATGATCGAAATAATTCTTTGCGTGCTTGCTCAAGATCCTCTAGCTGTAGATAGTTTTGTTGAGTTGTTAATAATTGTCGACTTGTCGTGCTGACGTCATCAATAAATACATTCACATCCCCAGATATAAAAATACTTAATTTTACTACGTTACAATATTTTGTAGCGAAGTATTTATTATTTTACACACAAGCATTTATTATTTTACACTAGTATTAACAGAGTATCATTTTTTTATGTTTATATTTTACTACGCTGTAAGATTCCCTCATTCCTTAGCTTTTGTTTACCCTGCATAGTTTAGTTCTTGCCTGAAATAAATTGCTGTCTCATCCCGAAGTTGGTCTTCCCTAATTTTCCACGTTGCAATATTTTCATACTGGAATACCTTATGTTAAATTAATCAGCTCTTGTCTCTCGCTTCCTCTAGAATACTACCAGCCTATCGCTACTGTAATTACAATATTGTAGCAAAGTACTTATTATTTTATTAACAGAGTACCATTTTTTATGTTTATGTATTTGTTACTCTGTAAACTTCCCTCATTGCTTATCTTTTGTTTATCCTTCATAGTTTGTCCTTGCCTTGAATAAATTTCTGTGTCATCCTGAAGTTTGTCTTTCCTAATTTTCCACGTGGCAATATAAATATCAAAAATTATTAATCTACTTATATAATTGCCTTATTCTGTCTGTGTGATTGAATTCACCATATATGTTATGAGTATTTTGTTATAAGTTTCAATAGTGCAGTTGTTTGCTAAAAAAAGGAAATATTTATTATCAAGTAAACACAAGGTAATAAGACCAAATCCAAATAAATAATGTGACGTTTCGGCAACAGCGTTGTTACCATCTTCAGACAAAAGTACTGAAAGAGAAATTTTACCACAGCATGTTTTAAATAGTTACTATTATCAAGTGTGTAACCAAGATAACTGATAAGAAGAATATATTTAAAACATGCTGTGGTAAAATTTCTCATTCAGTACATTTGTCTGAAGATGGTAACAACGCTGTTACCGAAACTTTTACACACTATTTATTTATTTGGATTTGGTCTTATTACTTTATGTTTATAATCTATAAATCAAATTGTGCCTTATCATTATTTTCAATTAGTTTATTCTTTATCACTTGAGTAAAAATGAAAATAAAATATTCTTGTGGTTTATATAAGATTTATATGATTAATCCTATATTTAGTGAATATATACAATATAATACATTGTAATAAATTAACCAATTGTGTGTGCAAATATATTCACAAATACCAATTTGAAATTGATATAAACAGGGAAATTATGGACTCACCATTTCAGGATTTTCGGCTAAATGGAAAATATAACAAAATGTTTGAAAATATTATTCCCTGCGAACAAATGGTCTCTAATGTGATTTACAGCGCAGGCTAAAGAAATGATTGGTCATTTTTAGAAACATATTTCGTATAAACGCTCATTTTAGGTGGAAATTTGAAGAACCAACTGTTAAAATATATATTTAATAGAGAGTCAAAAATTATGTTGCTATATATTTTCTTTTCTTTTTCCCTCACACACACGCATACAAATATTTTATGTTTAATATAATATTTATATTTAAATATATATACACATATAATATATAAAAAAATATGATAAAACAATTGAAAAAAATAAAAGATAAGTGGGTCAGGTGTTGATATTAAAAATAAAGATGGCATTTCCTGACCACGAGCACAAGTGCTTTTCAGATGGCAGAGCGCCATCTAGTGGAGCAAAAATAAACGAGCGCCAACAGCGCGAAACGCATTCATGGATGGCTTTTCTTAATTTATCAAGAAATTGGGTTGGCCAAATATCACGGAGCAAGCTAAATAAACGTTTTGTTTATTTTTGCTCCACTAGATGGCGCTCTGCCATCTAAAAAGCACATGTGCTCATGGTCAGGAGATGCCTTCTTTATTTTTAATATTAAAATATATTATTTTATATTTATTAATTTTTTCAATAAGCGTGTAATATATTTTAAAAGGAGAGAGATAAATTTAAAAAATTCCAAAATCGGGCTAATAGGATGTTTTCTTTACTAATATCATACTACAAAGAGAGATTTATTTTCCTGTTATATACATTTAATATAAAGTTATATGAGTCTAACACGGCATATTCATTATATATACATGTATAGGATGGGTAAAAGGTTAACGCAATTTTGCTTTTTCATTGACATTGTGTTTTTTGTGTTTGTCAATGTATTTTTATGTCATATAATGAACTCATTGAATGTTTAATTTTAGTAATTTATTAGTTTGTTTTCAAATTTATTGATATAAAGGCTTGTGAGAATGAACGCAGGAAACTTGTCGAGTGTCACATTGCGGGACTCAAGCAGAGAACTGCCTACTATAGGGTTATGGAATTATAGATTGCTGGACATGTGATGCGCGGATCAGCAGGAGAGACATTGCTGACAGTGTTGGAGGGAAAGTTACGGGGGAATATATCGAGGGGAAGGAGACGACAGGGATACATAGATGATCTACGAGGAGATGAAGAGGATGGCGTAGGAAGTATGGAGAGACCATGTGGCCCACCCTCAGTAAAGGAAGGCATTGAAGCAGGGAAGTATGGAGAGACCATGTGGCCCATCCTCAGTAGAGGAAGGCATTGAAGGAAGGAAGTATGAAGAGACCATGTGACCCACCCTCAGTAGAGGAAGGCATTGAAGGAAGTATGGAGAGACCATGTGGCTCACCCTCATTAGAGAAGGGTATTAAAGGAGGTACGTATGGAGAGACCATGTGGCCCACCCTCAGTAGAGGAAAACATTGAAGGAAGGAAGTATGGGGAGACCATGTGGGGATTTATACCATGTAACCCACCCTCATTAGAGGAGGGTATTAAAGGAGGTACGTATGGAGAGACCATGTGGCCCACCCTCATTAGAGGAGGGTATTAAAGGAGATAAGTATGGAGAGATCATGTGGCCCACCCTCAGTAGAGGAAGGCATTAAAGGAAGGAAGTATGGAGAGATCATGTGGCCCACCCTCAGTAGAGGAAGGCATTAAAGGAAGGAAGTATGGGGAGACCATGTGGCCCACCCTTAGTAGAGGAAGGCATTAAAGGAAGGAAGTATGGAGAGATCATGTGGCCCACCCTCAGTAGAGGAAGGCATTAAAGGAAGGAAGTATGGAGAGACCATGTGGTCCACCCTCAGTAGAGGAAGGCATTGAAGGAGGAAGAGGAGTATAAGCGAATATGAAGAGGATTATGGTTGATTAAAGTGTTTATAAAGAATCACTTCGCCTGAGGTAAACATCGAATTTTTTAAGCAATTCCACCTGTATCTAAAAACATGAGCTGGTAGAACTACCCTTCGTATATGATTGCGACAAGATAAAATCTGTTTATATAAAAATGATTTTAACAAATCGCCTTTTCTTTCAAGATTGATTTTCATTTCAAAATATAATTTTGATAAATTTTCTTATTGTGTGCGGAGGTAGTTTGTCAGTCTCTGTCATCCACTTTGTCCTCCTCAACCTCTCCTGCTGATTATTGTTTCATGTACGGCTAGACTTGGTTTCACTTGAGCTTTTGGCATTGTTTGATTTTACCCGTTGACTGAAGTTTCTACCATATATGGGGCCAGTTGCAGAAAGTGAACTCAGTTATCGAATTATGAAAAAGACATCTCCTTATCGTGAAACTGAAAGTTGCTGATGACTTGCGCCATCTATCGGAATAAATATCAACTATTCTGGTTGATTTCTAATTATTCAAAGAGTTGGCCAATTACCATTACCACGAAAATTTCAGTTATCGAAGTTGATAAGGAATGAATATCAATTTTATAAAATACAATTAGATAGAATCATAAATATAACTTAATTTTTCTATAATTTGAGAGAAAAGAATAATTTAATATCTTCATATACCAATTTTCATAAGCGTTCTAAATATTTGTTCACTATAAATGATTTTATATTTGATTAGAGTAAAGTGTAATTGTCTACAACGGAATATTAAGAAAAGTTTAATTTCAATTAATAACTCAGAAGCTCTATTAGAAACAAAATCTTCCAGATATTCTTCTTTTTGAAGAGAGTTAGAGACATTGACATTGCGTATTATTAATTAGAACACACACACTTTCATATAAGATCGTATATAACATATACAGCTTTATTAAAACCACCTGTCTTATACAGATCACCACAGGAAGAAAGGAAGCATAGATGGAGCTCCTATACTCCAGTTAGAGCAGAATCCAACAGCCTCCAGGTCCGACGCATGTCCAGATCATATATAAGGTTATAAATTAAAAAAATGAATAAATATATAAATTGTAGAAAGAAGTTTGACAATTTTATCGCAAATGGTTCTTTTGAACGAAATATCGTAATTTATTTTAAGGAGAAATAACGACTATTTCTTTCCTTAGGCATGAAGTACGAAAGGATGAATTGTGAAGAGTAATGATAAACGGAAAAATAAGGTATCCAGAGATGGGAATTATATTGTATTATAAATATATGAAAAAATAAGATTATATATACTGATGAATATACAAATAAATAGATGTAAATATATTCTATAACAAAAAGCACCGAGAAGCAGTTGTCCGATTTATATGAAAATGCGTATACAAAGAGGTTTCGACCAAACATGCAAATGATTGAAATTTGGTGGCCAAATTATGCAAAGCAAGAGCTCCAGCGCATCTGAACTGCGCATCCAGTACGTGCATTCTAGACTCAATATTAGGCGCGGCACGAGCTGATTTTCAGAATTTCCGTTTAATATTTTAGCAGTACTCCTATTTCTACTGTATCAATGCCTCGCCGAAAGATCCGTGCTCATTACGAACATATGTCAGAGTTTGAAACTGGTCGTGCCATTGGATTGAAAGAGGCTGGTTGGTCTAATCGATTAATCGCGCGACATCTGTGTCGAAGTGATGCGGCTATTAGGCGTTGTTGGCAAAAGTGGGTCAACAACGGAAGTATGCAACGTCAGGACGGCAGCGGTCGACTAAGGGCAACAACAGAACGGGGGGACAAAGCAATTGTCAGAATGGCTGTCGCAGCACCGGAATCCACGTTAACTACCATCCAACGTGAGACCGGCACACAAGTGTCCAAAATGACCATCAACAGGCGACTGAGAGAGCGGAATCTAAGAGCTCGCCGGCCGTTACGATGCCTACCCCTCACACCGTGCAACGACAAGTCCGACTATAGTGGTGTCGGAGCGATCAACTTGGAACTGCGCTGACTGGGGACATATAGTCTTTAGTGACGAGTTTCGTTTCTTACTGTGTCCTGACGACCGTCGCAAACGTGCCTGGAGACGTCCTGGGCAGCGTGTGAATCCTGGCCTTACTGGCGAACACCACACTGGTCCACAACAGGGCGTTATGGTCTGGGGTACCATTTCATTTGATAGCAGGACCCCATTGGTAGTCATTCCTGGCACCCTGACAGCACAACGGTACGTATATGACATTCTACGGCCTATTTTGTTGCCGTTCCTCTCACATCACCCCGGGCTTACTTTTAAACAAGATAATGCCCGGCCACACACGGCACGTGTTACTATGGATTGTCTTCAATCTTGCCGAACTCTTCCGTGGCCAGCAAGGGCGCCCGATCTCTCGCTCATAGAGCACATCTAGGACGTGATGGGAAGGCGATTGCAACCATCCCGGAATGTTGGCTATTTAGCCCGACAGTTGGAGACAATTTGGCAAGAAATCCCGCAGCACATCATCCGGAATCTTTATCAGTCCATGACACGCCGGGTGGCAGCCTGCATCCAGGCCAGTGGGGGTCCAACGACATATTGACATTCTCAATTTGTGACGATCAAACTCTGAAATAAAAAAATAATTGTTCTGAAATTTTAATCGTTTTTTCCCCATAATGCTCTTTACACACACCAATTTTTGTCCTAATCTGACAACTCCTACTTGGTGGGTCGATTTTTTTGTTATAGAGTGTATATAAAACAATTGATATACAGAGAGAGAGACCATATGTATTAAATAGAAGAGTCGTGCTTGATATAAACTGACACATAGTATATTGTGTCACATCACAAAACATTTATGCGGTGACAATAATATTTAATAAAAATATAAATCTATAGATAATTTCACTAATTAATTGTGTACATCGAGTAATAGCAATTTTTTACATTCCTCCAAATGTTATGATACACATTAAATATTTTAAAGAAATTTGTTAGCCACCCTCGAAAACACTCTTCTAATTTTATATTGGAGATTTTAACTTACGTCGCCCTATTTGGTTAGACAAAATTACAAACTCTAACGGATATAAAATGCGAACTATTATTTGAGATTTTGTTTTTTATTCTTTTCTTCTTTCTTATCTCCACTCAATCATATTAGGGTATCAAGCTTGTAGAGCTTGAGACTTGACAACCATCATTACTGGGTGAAGTAGAATGCGTCTGCCTTTGTCATTAAGACTGGGAGCACTACTCAGTGGCAGGCCGACTTAGCTCCAAAAGAAATGGCCGCCTCAACAGACGCCATGTGCAGCCGCTCCTAACATGGAGTACAAACGCTGCTCTTCCTGTATCCCTGGATTAAGAGCCCTTACAGGGTACTATCAGCTGTGCCAGCTGAGCCCAGGTATTTTAGCGAGCTTGTTACTGCTCCCCCTCCTCCTTTTTCATCCGGACTTGGGACCGGCAAAGGCGAAGTTATTATGTTTTTTAAATAACAAAACTCCTACCTCTCGAAAAAAGCATAATAGATCTCTAAATTTCAAATAAACATTCATTGAAACTAATAAATATAATTGGCTAATTACTGATTTAACTAATATTTCCGACTACAGGTAGCAGTTTTATTTGAATAGTAATTTTTAGACAATACAAATAATCAACAAAAAGGTTTTTACATAATTACTTTCTAAACAAGAATTAATTAAATTGTAAATGGAAAGTGATAATGCCGAAAAAGACACTGGTATTGATATAGTAGTTGAAATTTTAACAGATATAATTCAGGAACATTTAAAAATATATAAAATGTCAGATTTTTATAAACAAAGCAATCTCTTATGTCATTGAATTATCACACAATACATACAGATTTATTAAGACCACCATTCTTATTCACCATGGAAGGAAACAAAGATGGAACTCCTATACTCCAGGCAGCGGAGAATTCAAAAACCTTCAGGTCCGACGCATGTCCAGTGGCCATAGAATCCATCGTACATAGGTTAGCGTATCACTGAAAAGGCCAGTGTGGAATCAGCCGCGTTTTAGTCTTCGCTTTCCTCATCTAAATGGACCACGACATTCGGCGATTATATTAATCTCATCCGAACAATGACTGCGGCCTTGTAGAATTTATATCAACCAAAGAGAAGACACTTTAAAATTATACCGCATGTTTTTCTTTTGAACGAAAAATCGAAATTTATTTTAAGGAGGAATAACGATTATTTCTAACCTTAAGGATGAAGTATGAAAGGATGAATTGTGAAGAGTAATGATAAACGAAAAAATAAAGTGTCTAGGGAATGGAAACGGATAAATCCGTTTATCATTACTCTTTACAATTCATCCTTTCATAATTCATCCTTAAGGTTAGAAATAATCGTTATTTCTCCTTAAAATAAATTTCGATTTTTCGTTTAAAAGAAATACATGCGGGATAATTTCCAAATATGGTTCTACAATCATAAGCCGCATTATACAGGTATTGCATTACAAAGAGAAGACATTGATCAAACATAATTCTATTCATTCAGTTATATTTTTGTTGACTATCAGATTGAGACAAGGATAAGTCGCCCAAGAGTTATTTTCTCTGTTTCCCCAAGCAAAAGCAACCAAATATTATATGCATGATTTCATCTTGTATTCTGCTATTACATAGATCATAAGTTGAAGGAAAAGTTGAAAGATTTATCAAGTCGAATTCAACGCTCTCTCTCACTTGCTTTGAATTCAATAATAGATGTATTATTGGAACATAAACAGAAGGAATTGACTCCACTAATAGAAGAAGAGTTACAATAGATATCTCAGGGTCTTTTGCCAATGTATGGTGACCAGAGATAATCTAAAAAGAATACACCTATCCCCCGATTTACACGGTACTTGTTTTACACGTTTTCGCTTTTACACGGTTTTCCAAATAAATTTTTTTGTTTTTATCGCACTATACTAAATGCTACTATGGTTGAACACATGCGCTGTGTACACATCTCACGAGGAATCCCGAGCTTATGTGCTAACTTGCTGCACACGCACACTGTGCCTGTATTTCTTCGCATAAAAATTTCGCGAAAACTTTTAATTTTCGATTTACACGTTTTTCTCAGGAACGTATCTACCGTGTAAATCGGGGGATAGGTGTATATTTAAACAATTTACCATAAAATATGATCGAACATTTCAACAATAATATTCAAATTCAGTGAATATATATTTAAATTTACGACAATTTGAAACTTTAAAGCCAATTACTAAGGGATGTCCTCAGAGTGGTTCACTATATCCACTCTTATGTACAATTTCATCGAAAGATTTGCTAAAAGAATGTAATAGGTTTTATTTGTGAGTTGATTTGCTATGCCCTTTTATATATTATGAATATACTGGAATAAAAATCTAATAGAACTAAACAAGTGTAAAAATAGTAATGGAAGTGAAATTAAATACTCTCGAAAATATATTGTAATAAAAATAAGCTGGGAATCAATTCTGAAAAACTAACATTTTATATTTAGGTAAAAAATATCCCAGTAAATTTTATAAAATACACTGCGTGACATTGAAAATGGAACACCAAGAAATAGTGGCCAGAAAATTATGCAAATTTCAGGGTAGACGCGCCTAACCGAGTTATGCAAATGATGTAAAATGCGCAGCTCTCGTGCGCACATGGAGTAAGATATAAGGGAAGGAACTTGCAGAAAGGACAGTATTTGTGTCGTTATTTCTTCAAGGAAAATCATTGTAGAAATTTTGTTCTTGTGTCAAAAGACACGTGTAATAACAGAGAATGCCAGGTCATCGTAAACGGAGGCAGTTCAAGCAGACAGACGCTTTTACGAGGGGCATGGTGATCGGACTGAAAAGGGCAGGTTGGTCCATACGTCAAATCGCAGCTGATGCACACCTTGGTGCGTCCACGGTGCACCGACTGTGGAGAAGATGGTTGGAACAAGGAAATGTGGCAAATCACAGGAATGTCGGTGCAACCAGAGTTACGTCAGCACGTGTGGATCAAGGTATCCTTCGACAAGCAGTGGCGGCCCCACAAGCCACTTGTACCGCCATCCTGCAACATGTGCAAGACACCCTAGATCATTCCATCTCGACCAGAACCATTTCCCGTCGATTGGTTGCTAATGGCTTGCACTCATGCCGTCCGCTAAGAAGACTGCCATTGACCCCACCGAATAGGCGCCAACGTTTGGAATGGTGCCGGGCTAGATCGACGTGGATGACGGAATGGCACAGGGTCGTGTTCTCAGATGAGTCGCGTTTCTGCTTGTCCAGTGATAGTCGCCGTGTACGCGTGTGGCGTCGACGTGGAGAAAGGTCCAATCCGGCAGCAATTGTGGAACGCCCCACCGTGCGACAACGTGGAATCATGGTTTGGGGCGCAATCGCGTATGATTCCAGGTCACCTTTACTTCGTATTCAGGGCACTATGACGGCCCAACGATACGTTGATGATGTGCTGCGACCGGTGACACTCCCCTACCTTCATGGGGTACCCAATGCCCTTTATCAGCAGGATAACGCCCGACCGCACACTGCTCGCATTAGCCAACAAGCTCTGCAAGATGTACAGATGCTTCCCTGGCCACCGTACTCTCCTGATCTCTCACCAATCGAGCACGTCTGGAACATCATTGGACGCCGTTTGCATGCCTTGCCACAGCCGCGTTCAGAAGACGAACTGTGGCAAATGGTTGAGAGGGAATGGAGAGCCATCCCTCAGGACGCCATCCGTACTCTGATTGACTCTCTACCTAGACGTGTTGCTGCCTGCATCGCCGTCCGCGGTGGTCCTACTTGCTACTAAGCCGACGCCGTTCTCGCTCTGTATTATGACTATCATTTTGAAATAAAAATCACTAATTATTCGTCCCTGTCTCTCTCTGTCTGCCGAGTTTCATCACTTTCTGGCCACTATTTCTTGGTGTTCCAATTTCAATGTCACGCAGTGTATATATCACCAGTAAAAAAAAAACAAATTTTAAGGAATAACAATTGTGTTTCAAATAATATTAAAAAAATACAAATTCATTTTGATTTTTATATAGAGAAAATAGAGTTAAAAGAAAAAATTAAAAATAAATCTATTTTCTTTTTGCAGGGGATCTTAGGGTTTGATCTCCTAAAATATAATTACATTTTATAAATCTCTGTTCAGACAAATTTAACAATAGGATCAGAAATATGGTTCATATTTTTGATAAAAAAATATGTAAAAATTAAATTCAATACAATATTAGATATTAGAAAAGAGTGTACAAGCTTACAAGACGACATCGTATAAATGTGTGCAGTTTGGCTAAATCTTTTTTATAAATGAAGAGATTATTTTATAATAAAAAATTGAATGCGACCTCTGAGAATTTTAGATTTTTTTCGAGCTAAGATATAATATTTATAATCATCTTATATTAAATCATATATATAGACTCATACACTCAAGAATATCTTTACTATTGAATAATACAAATATAAAACTTTTAAAAGTTTCCTTAACAATGGTATTGCCAATTATTCTTTACACCTCAATTTCTACAACACCCAATATTTAACCAATCATAGTAGTTTCAAGAGTTTTTTGGAAAGAATTCGCGTAATAGAATATCCAAGCTATTTATTTTACGTTTATTATTCTACTCATCTTTTACTCAAGTTCCCCCAACATTTCAAGACTACAGACATAGTAAAGGTATTATCTGTACTGATCCAAGAGGAGACATATCTAGAAAAATCTCTTACATTAAATCAATTGAATTGGTAAATAATTATCTGATTTTTTACATAATCTTACTTCTGAAGATTGAGAAATCCATGGTTAAAATTATATTCAGAAAAGATATATAATATATATGCATATATTAGATTTATAAGTATTTTTTATTGTTCCAATATTTCGAGGGGCAACTCGCCTCTCTTTATCGAGGATGCTTGTGTTTTTCACTGAAACATATGAGCACTCGTACACGATATGATATTATGTATAATTGTTAGCTGTATATATACTAAATGTAATATTTAAATCAAAGATATAATTATTTCATTGGCCTTGTAGAACGAGAGTGGTGTACGCGTGCTCATATGTTTTAGTAAAAAAACACAAACATTCTCGATAAAGAGAGGCGAGTTGCCCCTCGAAATATTGGAACAATAAAAAATACTTATAAATTCAATATATGCATCTTTTCTGAATATAATATTAATTGTTAGCATAACAAATGTGTGCAATATATATTTATATAAAATACGATCTATATTCATATTTTATCTTTAATCGAAATTTGTATGCTTATAATAAACCTATTTGAAGCATATTGTAATTTCCTTATGTATAAAACATATAATATATAGGCAATTTGACAATAAATATAATTTTATTGACATCTTGTCAATACATGCAAAGTGCACAATCTGAACTATTTTAAAAATATAATAATATATATATATACAATATAATATAATGCGGCTTGTGATTGCAAAACGACATTTGATAATTATCCCGCATGAGTTTCTTTTCAATGAAAATTAAAATTTTATTTCAAGGAGAAATAACGATTATTTCCAACCTTTTGGATGAGGTATGAAAGGGTGAATTGTGAAGAGTAATGATAAACGGAAAAATAAAAGTGTCCAGGGATGGGAATCGAACCGACAGTGTTCCGCTTACCATGCAGATGCCATGTCCACTAGGCTACCTAGGATAATATTGTATTATAAATTACTTTATATAATATTTACGAACGGAAAATATGTCCAGGGTAGCCTAGTGGACATGGCATCTGCCCGGTAAGCGAAACACTGTGGATTCGATTCCCATCCCTGGACACTTTTATTTTTCCGTTTATCATTACTCTTCACAATTCACACTTTCATACCTCTTCCAAAAGGTCAGAAATAATCGTTATTACTTCTTGAAATAAATTTTGAATTTTCGTTGAAAAGAAACACATGCGGGATAGTATTTCAAATGTCGTTTTACAATATATATATATATATGTATGCATGGCACTATGTACAATGAATTTGTTTGGAACCAGTATCCATAGCCCGTTCTGTTTCATTCTTGAAAAATATTGCATTTTTGAATAAGAAACGAAATCTAGAATTTATAATTTTCAATTTTCAACTTTTTAATTTTTTTTTTTTTTGACCTTGCGATCTAATTTTAAACACAATGCCCCTATATCTCTTCAAGGGTTAATAATATTAATTCTATCTCGCGCAACTTAATACCTCTTTTAAAAATATTGAAAAATTGGCCTCTTTATAAATACACATATACAAGGTATGTCCCATAAGTTCCCGGACTGGTTCCATAAAAAAAAAAGGTAAGATTTTTTAAAAAATTTTTTTATTAAAACTTTTCAAAGTAATCCCCCTTGCTTCAACGCATCAGCGCCATCGTTTCTCCCAATTGTCGAAACAGTTTTTATAAGCCTCTTTTGGAATGCTCTTCAATGCTAACGGCGATTTTTCTATTATGTCATCCATGGTGTCAAAATGTCTTCCTTTTAGAACTGCTTTAAGTTTGGGGAACAGGAAAAAGTCATTTGGTGCGATGTCTGGGAAATAGGGTGGTTGAAGTAGGATTTGTGTCCCGTTTTTCGCCAAAAAGCTAGTCATCAAGTGCGCTGTGTGAGGGCGAGCATTGTCATGGTGTAGGATCCAGCCACCATTAGTCCATTTTTCTGGCCTTTTTTTTCGAATCGCTTCCCTTAGACGGCGATGAATGCCCAAATACATATCCTTGATAACTGTTTGGCCTGCAGGAAGATACTCGTGATGAAAAATGCCCCTTTTATCCAAAAAAAGCGACCAGCAACACCTTGTTTCTGGATTTCAATAATCTGGATTTTTTGGGTCTAAGCTCACCCTGACATCTCCACTCGGCAGATTGATGCTTGGTTTCAGGATCATAGCCATAGACCCATGTCTCGTAGCCTGTGATTATCTTGTCTTTCCATTCCGGATCCGTTCTTGTCATTTCCAACATGTCCTCACAGGTTGCAAGCCGATACAGTTTTTGCTCATTAGTGAGGAATCTTGGGATGAATTTTGCAGGAGTCTTTTTGATTTGGTTACGATCCTTCCAATCGTTGTTTTAGAGATGCCTGTGTCTTTCTCTAGCTCCAGCAAAGTGGTTCGAGGATTTTCTTTTATTAAATCGGTGAATTTTTGCACATTTTCATCAGTCCTTTGAAATTTTTGGGCGTCCTTGACGAAGATCATCTTCAATGGAAATTCTGCCAGCTTTAAATCTAGAATGCCATTCAAAAGCAATTGTTCTCTTTGGGGAATGCTTTATTAAGCATTTAAAAAGTTTCGGTTGCTGATATTTGAAGTTTCACACAAAATTCTATGCAAATCCTCTGCTTCAATTTTCGTTCCATCGTAAAATCGCCGCAGCGCTATGTGTAACCTTTAAATAAATTAGAATAACTTTGGGGCGCGTGCACCTCGATATTGGTACCACCGTGTAGCCAGATATATTTTCTATAATAAACAGTCAAATTCATTTACATTTTTCATTTATTTATTTTTTTATGGACCCAGTCCGGGAACTTATGGGACATACCTTGTATATGAAAATTTTCTGAAGTAGATTATAAAGGTAAACATTTGACTTCTTGACACGATGAGAGCATATAATGTTGTACTGTTCTGAATATAAAGCATTTCTATATTTAAATATTCAGATAATAAAATGCATATATTTGATTGAATAAAATATTTATTTGCCAATATAATGTCCCCTACCTCCTTTTTATATTTAAAAAAATATTTTAACTGTAATGTAATGACACTATGCGGCTCTGAATTTGTTTATACAAAATACGTATAATGCCTTGACAAAGGTTGGCGTTCAGCCAACCGAAATGTTGGCAAATAAATATCTTCTTTTCTAAATATATATATATTATAAACTCATTAACATCATGAAACGCGATATCCCTAATTCAGGGATATTTGCGTCAATACCTTTCACTGCATTACAGCAATTCGGCTATATACAATCATCTAACTTCTAATATCCAATGGCAATTGGCCTTGAAGCACAACTATCCTTGAACGCTATTCGTCGATTTACCAACCTCAATCCTGAAGTAATCCGCCTCCTAACGCATCTGTGTCGAAAGTCGCTGCAGCTGGCCAGATGGAGATTGCACCTCAACTTCAACAAGATTTGCCAAAGGGCCCGTTTCATCCCCCCATCTCTCAGAGTCGCAGATCCTGTGGGAAATTCTCATTCGAACAGGGTTATCCTCCGATCCCAACGCCAATTACTATGGGCTAGAACCCAGGGATGTTATTCGCGAATACGCTGCTTGTCCAAGACCATTAAAGGCGTCATTTCCCAAGTCACCAATCTCATATCCCAATCCAATATGGTTGAACTCCTTGGTCTCCTCACCGCCGACATCAGACAGCAGGACAGCATCATTAAAGGGCGTCAATACAAGAAGCTATCCTTTTGGATCAGCAAATATGGCTTCCCAGAGGAATTTCACCCCGACAACCAACCGGTTCCCACTCTCCTCAATCTGTCATCTACAGTGTTGTCTCCTTCGCAGACCGAGGTTCTTTCCTTAGGCCTCAAGTACCGTCCTCCCACAACGCCTGACATTCCCAGAATTATTTCTGGTGTTGAGCCCGCCATCAGCTCCCTTTCCCACACAGCCCAATATGACATACGGAGTTCCATAGCCCATATCCTCCGGAAACCCACCCCTTCTCAGTCCCAATCCCCTTCTCAGTCCCAATCTCTTGGTAAGTACCGCTCCCTGGCTACCATAAGGCGAAACCCTAACATTATAGTCACCAGATCGGATAAAGGTTCCCAGACCGTCGTCTTGGACACGGCTGACTATGCCTCCAAGATGACGGAGATACTCAGCGACCGCAATACATTTGTTCCCATTACACAGTCTGACGCATCTGCCTCAACTAAATCTTTCAGATTGGGGTTATTGCGTTTGAAAAAATCGGGTCACATAACACCGGATCAATATAGTACTTTCACCTCCGACCTTAATAATACCCCCTATATCTATGGTCTTCCTAAGACCCATAAGCCTGGCATCCCCCTACGCCCCATCATAGCCTACCATCTTTCACCTGCCTATAAGCTGTCCAAATATCTGACTGGCTTTCTCACACCTTGGGTGAAGGCCAGTCCACAATCCTCTGCCATTAGGGATATCCCTTCATTTGTGCAATCCGTTAACTCTCTCTGCCCTGTCCCCAACACCGTTATGGTGTCTTATGATGTAGTTGCCATGTATCTTTCCCTCCCCCACCAGCTTATCATTAGGCACTTGACTGATTTCTTACAGGATAACCAGGTAGATCACCGTACCGCAGAATCCATAGTCGCACTATCCTCACTGTGTTTGGACTTTACTACTTTTACATTTAACAACCAGTTGTTCAAACAAATCAGAGGCTCGCCCATGGGCAGCCCACTATCCTCCCCACTTGCAGAAATAGTCATGGCCAACATAGACCACTGGGTCCAACAGCAAATTGCACCGGGCATTCACATGTGGCGGAGATATATTGATGATATCTTCTGCATATGTGATACCGGACAAGAAATCAATATTTTAGATCATCTAAACTCCTATCATCCCGAGATCTCTTTCACCCTAGAATTGGAAAACAGGTCCGTATTGCCGTATCTTGATATACTGGTCATACGTACTGCCTCTCATTACCACACCACCGTATACCACAAGGTTAACAATCCCACATTTTATACAGACTTCAAATCTTCTTGTCCCCTATCGCATAAAATAAATACTGTCCGTACTCTTACCAAGAGATTGTTCACCCACTGCTCCCTTCCACTGTTTAGAACCATTGAATTTTCCCTAATCATTAAACAGTTGGCCCGGTCCCAATACCCCCCCCATTTCATACATAAGTATAAATTTGACCCTTCTTCCGTTAGACCTCCTGCAATTACCAGAAACAGTTGTTTACTTCCCTTTTCCACCCAATCAGTCGCCATCTCCCGCATCCTCAGAACGCACGGAATTAACACCCATTTTACTAATAGCAATAGTATCGGCGCCATCCTCAGACACCCTATCACCAGATTACCTAGATCTACCGTTGCTCGGTCCTCTGGTGGCTCGGTCTACTCAGTCTCTTGTAACGATTGCAGTGCATCTTACATAGGCGAGACTGGTAGGTCCGTGGCCATCAGGATGACCGAACACGGTAGATGCATTGCCAACAAAGACAACAGGTCGCTCATTTACAACCATATTAACACCACCGGCCATTCATTCAACCTTTCCTCCCCTACCACCCTGTACTCTGGTGTCAATACCAAGTACCAAAGGTTGATCATTGAAGCTATTTTATCCATCAATAACCATAGTATTAACAGACACATCGACATACCATCGCAGTATTTAGATATTTGTAATAACCTATAGGCCGTTCACTTCTTTCCCTGATATTACTGTTAATCCCACCGCAAACAAACCACCCCCCCACCCAGACACCTACCCCTATATAAAAATTTTTTCCTTTGTCCGATGATCACGCTGATGGCGGGCCATGCCATAGTTCCTCACTGTTGGTGTTTTTTAATATAACATCACATTGGTTTAAGTTGTTTGACATCCATAGATGATCATATGTTCTTCTATAAATTGCAATAGTCTTAGTTATGTTAAATCTGTCAAAATATTTTTAGTTTTTCATTTTAATTTTTAATTAGCATCACATCCTACTTTCGTCAAATATTTCTATAAAAAAGCCATATTTCCATAACTTAATCTGATATATTTAACTCGTATATGGTTATGTATGCAGATTCCTCACATATCGATACTATATATAGCGTTATTTTCTCTCAATATGTTGTACCCGTCGAAGGGCGTGAAGCCCGAAAGCTTGTAGCCCATGTATAGTAAAAATAAAAAAAATTCTTTTCGTTTTATAACTATTTACAATTCTATAAGAGAAATTTTCATGATTCATGTTATACAATCCTGTTCAATTTATTATTTTACATAAATTAACTAAAGAAAATTGTCCAAAGAGAAAAACAAACAACAAAGCAAAACACACAGAGCAAGCATCGCAGTTCTTTTTTTTTTTCTAAGATTCCTTCTCTTTTTTCCAATTCAAAAGAAAGTTGTATATGTATTTACAAAATTGATCAAAATTTTTATACTTTTCTTTTTTGTCTACAAATTCACCAAGCTGTCCAATACGACCAAATCTATTTTCCCTAAAATCCCGGAAAATTGGGCACTCCAGAAGTAGATGTCTCGCTTCTTGAATTTCACCTCCGCAGAAGCATCCTGGTTCCTTCACGGCGCCGATAGTTGCCAAAAATTTCCCAAAATTGCCATGATCTGTAATGAATTGGATATTATAAAAATTTGGACGGAAAAATCTTGGAATTCCAAATACGAAAAAGCTTCTGAAAATTTAATTTGTATTCTCAAAAATTTAGTGCATTTTTGCGTGTAAGAATGATTTGACTATACTTGGAGCATGGGGTTCGTAAGTAATTAGATCTTCAATGGACAGTTGAGCTAGATAAAATTTGATTATTCTGGATTCTATATAGTCTGTTAGGAGTGGAAATTTTGCCAAGCTATGCACACAGTTTGATGAAGTGGTTTTGTATGCTCTAACTGCCCATAAAATGATCTGGTACTGCATGGAGTTCAGTTTTTGTTTACAACGATTGTTTAAATATTTGAACCAAATTTCAGAACCGTATGTAAGTACAGGCCTAATGATTGTTTTAAATAAAGTTAACCTCTTTTGAGTATCTAAACCCCACATATTGCCACTTAGTGAACATAATAAATATTTCATACGTCCTGCCTTACACAGAATATCATTAACATGCGGTGTAAAGTTACCTTTGTTTTTCCATTTATGATTAGAAAATTTCATTCCTAGAATTTTTACTTGCTTGACCGGCATTATTATATTGTTATTAACCTTAATAGGTATTTTTTGTCTGTTATGTAGGTATAGCATATTAGTTTTCTCTGTACTGATCGTTATTTCTATTACACCATTGGATCACATAATTTAAGGTGTATTCACTTGCGGTTTTTAGTCCTTCAATAGTCTTATTCCAGCAAATTATTGTAACGTCGTCTGCATAACATATAATATCTGCATTCATTGAATCAAAATTTATCAACAAATGATTTAGCAAAATATTCCATAGTAGTGGTGATAAAGGTCCACCCTCTGGACATCCTTTAGTTTTTTATAAAAAGTTTCTGATTCGTATGTAAATTTCATCTCCCTTTCATTATTCAAATAATATTTTATGATCCGTATTAAATCTGAGGGAACATCATCATTATCCATTCTTTTTATAATAGCAGGCCACCATGCATTGTCGAATGCACCCGCAATATCTATAGCTATCAAGGAAGTCAATTCTTTTTGTTTATGTTTCAATATAGTTTCTATAATTTTATCCATTCCAGTAATTGTTGATCTAGATTTCATAAAACCATGCTGCCTTGAGCTCATTAAATTATTCTCTAAATAATAGTTACTTAATTTATTTTTTATTATATTCTCAAATGTTTTAGAGAGATTAGATGTCAATGATATAGGTCTATAACTTTTATTTATTTGATAATTCGTTTTGCCTGGTTTTGGAATTATTTTTAAGAATGATTTTTTCCATTCATCCGGATAATATCCCATTTCTATACATTTATTGAATAATTGATGCAGAATTGGGATTATTTTTATTTTAGCTTGTCTAATCATAATGTTACTGATATAATCAGGGCCCGGTGCCTTTTGATATTTGTTTTTAAAATTGTTTCCTCTATTTCCTTAGATTCGATATATAAACACTACTTTTATTTTTATATTTAGGCGTATAATTTCTAATCAAAATATGATCATCTTTATCCAAACCTCCAATATCATCCTGAAATAGATCGTTCATTAAACTTTTTATTTTGTCGATCTTTAAATGATCTGGTAAATTATCTATTAGTGGTAATCCTAAATTTCTATTTTTCGATCTCAATGACTTGAAAATCCTGTAAGCATTACCAAATGAGTTATTTGAATGACTTTATTCTATAAAAATTATCCAACTCGCTCTTTTTGCCTTTTTACTTTTATTTAAATATTTATTTCTCATTGATTTATAGGTCTTTTCAAGGTCCTTTCCATGTCGGTAATACAAATTTCTAATATAGTGGAAATCGTTTTTCATATTCTCCAGCTTCCCATCCCCTCAGTATATATTTGTTTTATGATTTCCGCTCCTTGTCTTGACATTTAGTGACAGATAAGCTGCCTCTTTAATTATTTGTGTGAGAGTCTTTACAATGTTGTCAATATCTTTGATGTTTGACGCGTGGTTTATCATGGTGATAATATTATCTACGTCATGTATTGAAATTTTTTCGGTAAATGTTTTCCAATCAGCATCTTTTTCTATAAATTTCCATGTTGAGTTCTGAACTGTCCTTTGCCTGTTAAAATTATGATAAATGTCTAAGGTTATTGCTACGTGATCTGAAATGTGCGTCAATATAGTCGTCTTCCAGTTTTGTACAAAACTTATTGATTTTTTGTTTGAAATCGTAAGATCTATAAAGCTAGAATTTCGGCAGGTGGGTATCTTAAGATTATGAATAAATAGGCTATGTTCATCTATGATGGAGTGGAGTTTGAAACCATTGGAGTTTGTTGTCGGATCAAACCAGACTGGGTGTCTAGAGTTGAAGTCACCACATAGTGTAATAGGTTGTTGATTGTAGGTATCCAGAAGCTCTTGGATAAATTTTCGATGAGTGTCATTAAATCTATGTGGATGTATATAAAAGTTTGCAATAACAGTATTTGATTTTGCTGAAATCCTTAAACAAAATTTTTTTACCCATATAAAACTGCCTATAAAAAGAAACTTGTAAGATGCACAGGGATAACAATAAAACTTTTGAGTTATTATTTCAAACATGTGTCTGTGATACTTTTACCCTGGAAACAAAAATATATATTACGTATTAAACATGGATCCTTTGTGTTCGTTATATTCTATTACAGGTGTATCTGTGTTTTAGCCCAAATTGGTAAACAATTTAAAGGTTACTTCTATTACTGAGCTAGTCAGGTTCGAGACAGGGATGTCCATAAATAGGACATTAAAAAAAATGTCCCCTACATTTGGCGCCCACGCGAGGCGAGTTACTGTTGAAAATTGCAAAGCAACTTTGCATGAAGTAAACCCTACGACCTGAGATAAAAATCCATCACTCTACCACGTTGTAAGCTAATTTTTTTTATTACGTTAGGTTTAAATAAAAAACGTTGTAAGCTAAAATTTTTATTACGTTAGGTTTAAATAAAAAAACGTTGTAAGCCAAAACATTTTTTTATTACGTTAGGTTTAAATAAAAAAAAAAACGTTATAAGCTAAAATTTTATTGTGTTAGGCTTAAATAGAAATTCACAAAGAAATTTAGTGTTTAATATGCCCATTTTAGTGCAATTTTTCCCCCATGTTTTAAAGCAGACCTTGCTTAATATCCAGAAAATGCGTTACAATAGCGTACGACCGTTGTAAATTTTTTTTAATTTTTATTATTTCTCTATGTATTCATGATAACCGTTGTCTATTCGCGTGTGTCATTTTTTTCGTTCCTTTATTAAAAAAAAAATGCTTGTTGCCCAAAATTTGGTTCACTTTAGTGTATTTTTCATGTTTTAGAGCGAACTCTGCAATACCCAAAATATACGCGTGTGTTATTTTGCACCTTTTATTCAAAGTTGTCCTTCATCCACTTTAAAAATACATTTTAGTCCACTTTAGCGTATTTTTTATGCTTCAGAGCGAACTTTTGCAATATACCCAAAATATACGCGTGTGTTATTTTATACTTTTATTCAAAATTGTCTTTCATCCACTTTAAGAATACGTTGTAATGGTGGATAATCGTTTTGAGTCTGATCTATATCTAACATTTAGTTCACTTTAGTGTATTTTTTTTATGTTTTAGAGCGAACTTTGCAATATCCAATTTTTTTGTGTATATTTGGTGAACATCTTATGAGTGAAAAGAGTCACGCTTTGGTCTACTTTTTTTTTTCCTTCTTTGAATATTGTTTTGAATGGTTCTTAAAACATTGAGACGCGAACTTAGGCCTAAAAAGAACAATGCTTTCTCAGAAACCTGAGAATTTCCCACGAGTTCCAAATTTGGAGTCCTTAGGGACACATATGCCCCCCCCCCCCCTCCTGCTAACACGTGTGCATGGGGGGTGGAGAAGAGAGGTATTTTGGGGAGGACATGTGTAAAACACATGTGTTGACAATAGCTGGGAAGGAAGAAACAACGAGGAGTTCAGTCGTCTCCCAGCATCAGATTGAAAAAGGTCGGTTCTTGCTACCTCTTCCCACCATTGTGGGAAGGGCTTCCCCTCTTGAATATTCTATCTTCTTTTAGTTTTTTGACCATTATCTTTTAATTTGTTAGATTAATACGACTTATTTTTCAAGGTTTAATAATTGCATTTCTTAATTATTTTTATCCAACAAGATGATTCCACTTGATAAGTCTGGAGATATTTTGAATTTTGTCAATGCGATAGTACGCTTAGTTCTCTCTTATCTTTTCGATATTGATCGTTATCAATTTAAATATAAAGATTTGAAGCCTGTTTTTTTTCTTATCTAATTTAAAAGAAAAATGTGCATGTGTCACGCGATTTAGTTAATCTCATATATGTTCCCAATTATGTTTTTATTTTTACTAAGTGTGGTGTTTTGCATAACAATAGTTATGTTTTAGATAAATTGTCGAGATATGCAAATAAGGTTTTGCATAGTGTTTGTTTGTTGTTATTATGTTAATTATTTTTATGTATATATATGTATCATTAAATTGTAAATAGTCAGTCAGATTAGTGTTATGAGCGAATAAAGATTTTATCTCAGACCTAGTGGATCTCGGTGACCTGGTGTAGTGTAGAGACACAACACTAAGTTATTTCATACTGATTTTCTTTCTTTATTTAATAGTTTGATTGTTTATATTTTTATTTTGTTTTGTCCTTATACGAGCGGAATGTTCAGACTTAAATATCCGCTCCGATTTTTCAATTGTAGATGCACTCAGTCATGCTTTCACATATACTCTTTCGTAGTTCCTTTTATGTCATTAGTATTTTTATAAGTAACAGTGAATATAAATTCCCGATAACGTACACGAAATAAAAACAGTATTTTGATTTTTTTATTTGTTAACCTTATATGAATGTGCATTTTTCTTTCTAAAATTTAACCCCGATATTTTAGACAAGCGTATAGTTTAGCTTGCTTCTTTAAATCGTTGAATTTGTCATTTTTTTTTCTCGATATAGTATAATTCACGATATTTGCGTGGCGATTCAATCACGATAAAAATTTCAACATGGTGGACCAAGGACGCGCTCAGTCATGCTTTCACATATACCCTTTCGTAGTTCCTTTTATGTCATTAGTATTTTTATAAGAAACAGTGAATACAAATTCCCGATAACGTACACGAAATAAAAACAGTATTTTGATTTTTTAATTTATTAACCTTATATGAATGTGCATTTTTCTTTTTAAAATTTAACCCCGATATTTTAGATAAGCGTATAGTTTAGCTTGCTTCTTTAAATCGTTGAATTTGTCTTTTTTTTTTTCGATATAGTATAATTCACGATATTTGCGTGGCGATTCAATCACGATAAAAAATTTCAACATGGTGGACCAAGGACGCGCTCAGTCATGCTTTCACATATACCCTTTCGTAGTTCCTTTTATGTCATTATTATTTTTATAAATAACAGTGAATACAAATTCCCGATAACGTACACGAAATAAAAACAGTATTTTGATTTTTTAATTTATTAACCTTATATGAATGTGCATTTTTCTTTTTAAAATTTAACCCCGATATTTTAGACAAGCGTATAGTTTAGCTTGCTTCTTTAAATCGTTGAATTTGTCTTTTTTTTTTTCGATATAGTATAATTCACGATATTTGCGTGGCGATTCAATCACGATAAAAATTTCAACATGGCGGACCAAGGACGCGCTCAGTCATGCTTTCACATATACTCTTTCGTAGTTCCTTTTATGTCATTAGTATTTTTATAAGTAACAGTGAATATAAATTCCCGATAACGTACACGAAATAAAAACAGTATTTTGATTTTTTAATTTGTTAACCTTATATGAATGTGCATTTTTCTTTTTAAAATTTAACCCCGATATTTTAGACAAGCGTATAGTTTAGCTTGCTTCTTTAAATCGTTGAATTTGTCTTTTTTTTTTCGATATAGTATAATTCACGATATTTGCGTGGCGATTCAATCACGATAAAAAATTTCAACATGGTGGACCAAGGACGCGCTCAGTCATGCTTTCACATATACCCTTTCGTAGTTCCTTTTATGTCATTATTATTTTTATAAATAACAGTGAATACAAATTCCCGATAACGTACACGAAATAAAAACAGTATTTTGATTTTTTAATTTATTAACCTTATATGAATGTGCATTTTTCTTTTTAAAATTTAACCCCGATATTTTAGACAAGCGTATAGTTTAGCTTGCTTCTTTAAATCGTTGAATTTGTCTTTTTTTTTTTCGATATAGTATAATTCACGATATTTGCGTGGCGATTCAATCACGATAAAAATTTCAACATGGCGGACCAAGGACGCGCTCAGTCATGCTTTCACATATACTCTTTCGTAGTTCCTTTTATGTCATCAGTATTTTTATAAGTAACAGTGAATATAAATTCCCGATAACGTACACGAAATAAAAACAGTATTTTGATTTTTTAATTTGTTAACCTTATATGAATGTGCATTTTTCTTTTTAAAATTTAACCCCGATATTTTAGACAAGCGTATAGTTTAGTTTGCTTCTTTAAATCGTTGAATTTGTCTTTTTTTTTCGATATAGTATAATTCACGATATTTGCGTGGCGATTCAATCACGATAAAAATTTCAACATGGCGGACCAAGGACGCGCTCAGTCATGCTTTCACATATACTCTTTAGTAGTTCCTTTTATGTCATTAGTATTTTTTATAAGTAACAGTGAATATAAATTCCCGATAACGTACACGAAATAAAAACAGTATTTTGATTTTTTAATTTGTTAACCTTATATGAATGTGCATTTTTCTTTTTAAAATTTAACCCCGATATTTTAGACAAGCGTATAGTTTTGCTTGCTTCTTTAAATCGTTGAATTTGTCATTTTTCCCCAGATATAGTATAATTTACAATATTTGCGTGGCGATACAATCACGATAAAAAAAAAATCAAAATGGCGGCCGATGGACGCGCACAACACCCGACTTTTCAATTCGTGTTACATCCAACTTTATGGCTAGTAATTGTATTTATTTAGTCTTATTTACCACAAATCTAATCATTAAAGTGATAAAGCAGTATAAATTTATTTTTATATTTTATCAGCGTTTTAAAGTTTATGCATTAATTTTTAACCTGACCCCCTTCACAATTAGACTAGCATATTTCGATTTTATATTGTACGGATATGATATGCATAGGGACGGCGCCATACTTAATTTACCCTTTTAATTTTAAACGCTAGAATGTTCCATAAATAACATTTTGTATGAAGTTATTGAATATTATGCAAATGATCCACATGTCATCTTTAAGATAATTCTTTTATTTCTTTTAGTAACACAAATCGTGATTCTTTCTATCTAGTTATCGCAAACATTTACTTATCGCACTTTAGATTTTTATAAAAAAAAAGACATGTTTTTCCTCTAAGATTTTCCTGTTGATTCGAATGGCGTATACCCATATTTAGATTATAAAGAAACTGGTCGACTGAATTAATAATATTTACTGGGTCTTTATCTCTCTGGTGCTTGTAAGCAAATTCCGTCTAATATTAATTATATATCTAGTTTATAGCAACATTATTGCAAACACTTGAGTACCTGTAACACGATAACCCGAGCTGTTTTCCTAGTTAATATAATCCTTCGAGTGTAGAATTCCAACACCATTCCACATTTTTTTGGTACAACCTACGATATAGACATTTGCGTGGTGGTACAGTCACGATAAATTCAACATGTCATAATTAAGATTTAACTTTTCCTTTTTTATGAAATTTCCAACTATTCTGTCCATTTCCCTGTAGCACCTTTCCTAGAATGAGGACGAATAAAGACATCATTGCCTGCATCTAGTTATATTAAGTAATCACCAGCAGAGGGTCTGCTCAGATACGAATTTAAGCCCGTGTATATTTAGCATTTCTCTCTTTACCAACGGAAAGGGGGGTTGCTTTTTCAGGGTAAATGTAAGAGAATGTATGTCAACAAAAGTCATGATATTCTGGTGGTATGGGTTTGAGCATCTCTTTTCAATTAAGACCCACTTCTCTTAGAGAAAACGAGAGAGATATCCCAATAGTGTTCATTCAATATATAAAATGTCAGACTTCTTATAATTATCGTGTTTTGTAGAGGCAAGCTCCGATTACGCTCACGAATCAGATATGTGGCTCCTTTCAATGATAATAGTGTTTAGATATAGTTTTTTTTTTCGTAAAAGATCTGGACAGTCTAGATCCTAGAGTTAGAGTGGAAATCTAGATAAGGTGGCTTAGTCCGCTCAACGCAGATAACTCCAGTGATTAATTAAGACAATTCGAACTAACAGGGTGTTTAAAAAGGCAGAACTTTAAGGAATTAGTCACGTCAAAGACAATGTTTGCGCGGAGGTATTACAACGATCCAGCTAATAACAGTTGAATAAATAAAGTAAATGGCTATCATATTGAATAATAATGCCAGTGGGAGCAGATACCACTGTAGTATATGTAAGTTTTTTTTTTTTGAACCATACGTGAGTTTAACAGGAAACTGACGCCTTAAAGTGGCTTTCTCATTGGGACTGATTGGAGTTGCTACTGAATAGGAGAAGTGTAGTGTGTCAGGCCAGTGTATCAAGAAGAAATTGAGAAAACAAATTGAACTGATAAAATTAACTACGACACAAGATTAAGATCCCTACATGGTTCCAATTAATTTCAATTACCGCGATGAGACGGTGTTATAAGTCGGGGGAAAGTTGATTTGGTCGCTTATGGGATGGCCTCCTGGACGTGACAAAGATCACCATTGATATCTTATTGAATGCCGGACGGGATTCGCGTGTAACAGTCAATAAACCAAGTTTCACCCTAAAGTACCTGGGTGGCAATGAGAGAGACGGCATAGTCTATATTCAACGATATACACTGATCAAATGTACGATTCTTCCCACATCAGAGTTTTGACAACCACTTCATTCTGAAAGGAGCAACGAGTTCTAACCCTAATGCTAAGGTCCTTTTGGAGCGGCATTACCTGTTGCATAAAGTAAAAACGCAAGACAACGAATTTACCTAGATCATCTGCTATCAGATAAACGCCTATGACCTACTAGAAGGGCTTCATTCATCAGCATGAACATGTCTTAGATGAACGACTTAATTCCATAAGCTACTACCCTGTGAGTTAAGAGTCGTCAACAATGTTAAGAACTTCCTTCGGGACGAGAGGAACTGCATAGTCTGATTCAACCAGAGCACAATATTTACAAGATCACACCAAAGTAATAGTTAGTATCTAGAAACTTCGATTCTGTGAAGGGCTTGCATAATTTCTTGAAAGGGATATTATTCAGCAAAGTGTAGGACAGCCGACTTTTGTACATATATATATCTCTGCTTTTCCATGATAAAGTTGCCCTATCTCGCATGGAGAGAGACAATGCTAAAGAAAAGTGACTTGTCAAATTCCCAGCAACTACAGTTATGTTTACCGACCGGTCTAGACTGGATCTCTAAGACAGCCGAGATAAGCTTATCTCCTGAAATGGGGGTGACCAGGAGGAGACAGAATTAGGAGGAAATTTCATGCTTGTAAATAGGAGGGTAGGTCGTCAGCCTTGATAGGAAGTGACAAGGGAGGAGCAGATTCCTAGAAAGGACTCCCGAGATATCAAAGTAGATTAGAGTAATAACTGGGATTTGTTCCCGATGACGGGTTTCGAAGAGACTTCAGAGGGATGAAAGAGGGTTGAATGGTGTCTAAAAGACGATGAAAGAGTGATGAAAAGGCGGTTAAATGTGTTAAAAGCGATAAAAAGGAGTTGAAATGTTTTGAAAGCGAAGGATAGAGATCTTAGGAAGGAAGAAAGGAGGTGAGAAGTATAAGAAAGTGTTGAACGATGTTGAAGTGTGTTGAAAGCGATAAATAGAGATGCGAGAAAGGTGTAGAAAGATATTGAAAGGATGATGTAAGAGTGTTACAAGCTATTGTAAGAGATGGAGAGAGGTATATCGAGAGCAATGAATAGAGACGAGAGGATGAAAGAAAGTGCTAAAGGATGCTAAAAGTTTTTGAAAAGTGTTGAAAGAGATGAGAAGTGTTGAGAGGGATAGAAGGCGATGAATAGAAAGACGAATAATGATGAAATAGAGATGAAAGGAAGGAAAGAGATGGAAATCGACAGTGAGAGGTGTTATAAAGTGTAAAGGAGATATGTTAGAAAGGTGTCGAAGCATGTCGAAAATCGACAGGGAGAATTGTAGGAAGATGCGGAGAGATGTTGAAAGCGAAGGAATTGAGGAAAGTTGGTAAAGGGTTCGTAAATAGAAGATAAAGATTGATAGAAAGACGGTGGGAAGATGATAGAAGAAAGTGCATTCAATGTTTAAAGCGTAGCTGTTGACCGCACTGTCGCCTCGATAGAACTATTTTGGCTCTTCACCACGTAGTGTTAATAGATAATTTGTTTTAGACTAGAGGCCAATATTTGTAAATAGTACAAAATATGCACTGAGGGTTTGTATAAGCGGATTTACCTAAATTTCAGCAGCTGTATACACTAATTTATATACATAGGTCTATATTAGTTATAATGTTAGGTCATATTAAATAACAAGTATGTATTCTCCTTTTGAGAAGCCAGAATTTCCTTAAAGGGTTTTCAGTTTTTTTTTTTGGCAAAAATTTTTGTTTTAGTGTTGGTATATAATTTAAAGAGTTACTCAGTTTTTTTTTTTTTATAACAACACTTTGTTTTTTTAATGTTAGGATGCGACTTAAAGAGTTTTCAGTCCTCCTTATGTATTTTTTTTTTATTTAAGCTACAGTTTTGTCTTAGTATTATGATGAATTTTAAAGAATTTTCAGTTTACTTTTTATTTAATGCTACAATTTTGTCCTAAGGTCATGATGATTTTAAGGAGTTTTCAGTTTTTCTTTTAATTTTAAGCCACAATATGTGCTTTCGTGCTAAAGGATCATAATAAAGAGTTTCACAATCTTGTTTTAATGTTTGTATGTCGTCTTCAAAAGGTTGTCACAACCTGTTTTAATGTTAGTATGTCATCTTTAAGGAGTCCTCACAACCTGTTTTAGTGTTTATGTGTCATTGTAGAGAGTTTCACAACCGTGTTTTAATGTTAGTCCGTCATTGAAAGGGGTTTTCAAAACCTTGTTTTAGTGTTGGTATATCAATTTTAAGGGTTGTCACTGATGTGGATGAACTTAAAAAAATAATTAAATATGAGTGATTGAATATTAGATAATAATTGAATATTAATTAATTTATTTTTCTATTGTTTTTTGACCAAGAAAAGGTAAATTCATTCTATCAAGAGATATGTAAATTTTGTTCGTTCAATTTTAATTTTAATTTTAGTTTTGCTTGGCTTGCATGTAAATATTCTTAAGGAAGAGAAATAAACTTTTTTTTCTTTTATAAGTGCAGACATCTTTTGTTTGATATAAATTTCTAGAAAATTATTTAAATAGCAAAATAACAATGGCGACGAGGCTTTCGTTCGAACCTTATGTAATGAAAGAAGAACCTTTTGAAAATTATATTCAACGATTCAAACAGTACATTTTTGTGAATGAAATTGAAGGTAAGAAGATTGTTCCTTTTTTTATTATGTCTATTGGACCAAATACTTATGGTATTCTGAAAGAATTGATCTCACCTAGAGATGTTTGTGCATTAGAATTCGAAGAAATTGTTAGTGTTTTACTTACTCATTTTACACCTAAGCTAAATATCATTTTTGAAAGATATGAGTTCAGCCAATTGATTCAGGAACATGGCGAAAAAATAGAAGAATATGTCCTTAAATTAAAAAAACAAGCTAATAAATGTAATTTTGGCTTAAATATTGAAGAACACCTAAGGGATAAATTCATTGCAGGAGTTTCTAATCAAGTTATTTTGAAAAGATTACTGCAAGAGCCTGAGCTCACTTTTAATATGGCAGTAAATATTGCTACCACAATAGAATCGGTAGATTGTAATGTGTTGAAAATGAAGTCTTATGCTGAAACTAAAGAAATAAACAAATTACATTCTAAATGCAAGCATTGTGGAAAGATGAATCATCATTCGGACAGATGTTTTTTTAGAAATTCTTTCTGCTATTCTTGTAAACAATTGGGACATATATCGACTGTTTGTCATTCAAAATCTAAGAATGGATATTTTCAACCAAGAAAGAGAGGAGTGTCTAGTGAAGCGTCTGCCCACGGAGAATCATTTTCGGGAAAGAATGGTGAGTCCATCAATAATATAGAATATCTGACTAATAAATTTGAGAGTATTTTGTATGTCTTCGACATAAAATTCTTAGCAGAAATTGACACTGGTGCGGCTTTAACAACTATGTCAAAAGATCTATTTTTAAAATATTTTGAACATGTTAAATTATTTCCGTCTAAATGTTATTTAACCGATTATCAAGGAAAGGGCATTTCCTCTATTGGAGAATGTAAAGTAAAAGTAAGATATAAAAATAAAATAGGCCATTTAAACTTAATAGTAACAAATATTGAAAATAATAAATTTCTCATAGGAAAAGACTGGATAGTATATTTTGATATGGTACAAATTAATGTCCAACAAAATAATAATTTTGATACTAATTTTATTTTTAATAAATATTATAAACTTTTCGAAGATATAGTCTTGCCAATAAAAGATATTTCCGTACACATTAATGTAAAAAATAATTTTGCACCAAAATTTTATAAATTTAGACCTGCTCCCTTTGCTATTAGAAATTTAATTGAAGAAGAACTATTATTTTTATTGAATAATGATATTATTGAAAATATAGTGGATAGCCCAATAGCTTCACCGCTAGTATGCGTCCCTAAGAAAAACGGCAAAATTAGAATTTGTGCAGACTTTAAGAGAACCTTAAATCCATTTATCGAAGATGTTAAATATCCGATACCGAACATCGATAATGTTTTACATTCTTTTTTTGGTAAAAGTATCTTTAGCAAAATTGATCTTTCAAGCGCATATCATCAGATACTTCTAGACGAGGAATCTCAAAAATTGACAGTTATTTCTACCCATAAAGGCCTTTTTAAATATAAAAGGCTGCCCTTCGGTATCAAGTCCGGAGCGACTATTTTCCAAAGAACTATGGACAATATTTTTTCCGGTCTTAAAAATGTAATAATATATTTAGACGATATTCTTATAGCATCGTCTGATGTAAATGAACATATTTCAGATATTGAGACAGTCATGAATAAATTATCTATTTTAATTTTTCAATTAATAAAGAAAAATCTTTGTTTTTGTTGATGAAATCAATTATTTGGGACATAGAATAAATAAAAATGGAATCTATCCCCTTGAGGATAAATTGGACAGTATAAAAAAATGTCCTAAACCGAGTAACATTTCAGAATTGAAATCTTTCTTGGGCATGTTGTCATTCTACAGTAAATTCGTTAAAAATTTATCCATACATGCAAATCCTTTATTCTCTCTATTGAAAAAAAGTTATAATTGGAATTGGAAAAAAGAACATGATCAGGCTTTCGAAAAATGTAAAAATTTGATTAGTACAAAAACTTGTTTGACGCATTATTCGCAAGATTTACCTCTTTATGTTACTTGTGATGCATCAAATTATGGTATTGGAGGATATATTTCCCATATTGTAAACGGCATTGAGAAACCAATTACTTTTGTTTCAAGAACACTAAATGACACAGAAAAGAAATATTCCCAGATAGAAAAAGAAGGGTTATCAATATTCTTTACCTTAAACAGGCTAAAACAATTCCTTTACGGAAGAAAATTTATTATTAATACAGATCACAAACCATTACTAGCCATTTTTGGCGATAAAAATAATTTACCAGCCTTAGTGGCAAATAGATTACATAGATGGTCACTCTCAATATCAAATTTTAATTTTGAAATTAAATATACTAAGGGAACTGAAATACCTCTTGCGGATTTTCTTTCAAGATTTCCAAATCCTGAGAAAGGGGAGAAGGAAGAGGAAATAGGAGAAATATTATTAATAGAAAATTCGATATTAGATTACGTCTTGGTATCGTACAAAACCCAAGAAGATCCAACTCTTAGAAAACTATATAAATTAGTCAAGTACGATAAGTATGATGTTGACTCAGAGGTAGATATAAAACCTTATAATAGAATTAAAAACGAGATAACAATAGTAAGAAATTGCCTATTTTTCGGAAATAGAATGATCATCCCCGATTCCTTAAGAGAATATGTTTTGAAAATCATCCATGAAAATCATATTGGAGTAAATAAAATGAAAACTCTGGCCAGAGGTTCTGTCTATTGGCCGGGAATGGATGAGCAAATTGAGAAACTGTCTAAAAGCTGTAGCACTTGTATGGAAAACACATCAAAGCTGCCAAAACAGGAATTTACCGAGTGGACTCCACCAAACAAAGTTTGGAAGAGAATTCATCTTGACTATTTCTATTTTGCGGAAAAAACTTTTTTGATATTGGTGGATGCGCATTCTAATTGGATAGAATGTCAAATGGTTCCAAATACATCGGCGGGATTCTGCATAGACTTTTTGAGAGAATGTTTAGCGAGATATGGTATCCCGGAGGTGGCGGTAATGGATAAGGGGCCGCCATTTAGAAGTTATGAAATAAAGACATTTTTCGAAAGAAATGGCATACATGCGATGTTTAGCCCCGCTTACCATCCGGAGAGCAACGGACTAGCGGAAGTGTCTGTAAGAGAGATAAAAAAAGCTATGACAAGAATTATTTCGGAGGAAAGAGAATTACCCCTTGAGTTTGCTTTGATTAAGGCTTTATATGCATATAGATTGAGTCCTTTGACTAGAACGGAAAAATCCCCTGCTGGAATATTTTTAAATCGCGAGATTAGAACGAAGATTTCCATGTTGAGCAAGAAATCAGTAAGAGTGGGGAGATTGAAAAATAAAAAACAGAACAATAGCTACAAAATAAATGATAGAGTAAGATACAGATGGATGGAAAGAGGAAAACCGAAATGGATGTTTGGGATTGTAAAGAGAATAGTGGGAAGCAACAGCTGTATGATAGAAACTGATGGAATAGAAAGGAAAGTACACACTAACTATATGAGGAGAAGTATGGAGAGAAAGGATGTTTCGTCATCAGAAGAAGGAATAAGCTACCCAAGGCCTCAGACGTCAAGTCCCCTGACTCCTGCTACAATAGTAGCAGAATCTACACCTGGACCACCGACTGAATCTACACCTTCCCGGAGATATCCACTACGAGAGAGGAGACCACCGGATAGATATGTACCTTAATGAGTATTGCTATCTTAAAAAAGGGGGAGTTGATGTGGATGAACTTAAAAAATAATTAAATATGAGTGATTGAATATTAGATAATAATTGAATATTAATTAATTTATTTTTCTATTGCTTTTTGACCAAGAAAAGGTAAATTCATTCTATCAAGAGATATGTAAATTTTGTTCGTTCAATTTTAATTTTAATTTTAGTTTTGCTTGGCTTGCATGTAAATATTCTTAAGGAAGAGAAATAAACTTTTTTTTCTTTTATAAGTGCAGACATCTTTTGTTTGATATAAATTTCTAGAAAATTATTTAAATAGCAAAATAACAGTCACAACCTTGTCTTTGTGTAGTATATCATTTAAAGAATTTCACAACCGTGTTTTAATGTTAGTCCGTCGTTGAAAGGGGTTTTCACAACCTTGTTTTAGTGTTGGTATATCATCAATGATGAAGATCACTGGGTACATCCAACGTATCCTATATATTCCCATAGAACTGTAGAACCAGAGGAACCACAAGAGACGGCAATCTTAGGAAATCCACTAGAGATAGTGAATAGGGCAATTAGTGGCAATGTTGACGGCCCTGAAATACGCCGTTCGACCAGGGTCAAGAAGCCCACGGAGTGTAAATCATGCCCAGGCTGCCAATAAGTAAATCCATAGAATGTGTACTGAATTTAGTTAAATTTTGATCATGGTAGGAATTATTAGGAAGCGATTTTAAAGGCCTTAAGATGTAGTCTTAAAGGGACTTCAGTTTTTTTTTTTTGCTACAACCTTGGTTTTAGATTTTTTTAAAATGTCATTGTAAAGGGGTTTTCAGTTTTTTTTTACATTGAGCTTTAATGTTAGAAGTGAATCTAAGGGTTTTCAGTTTTCCTTTTTTTTGTGTTTATTAAAGCTACAATCCTGTATTAAGGGCAGGTTGTGATTTAAGACTTAAAAGTTCAACAGTTTATTTGTTTTAATTTTATCTAAGGTTCTGAACTTTGGTTCAACTTTAAGAACAACAAAGGAACTTAGACGCACTAGATATCTGCTGTGCTTGTAATATATTCTCTATGGGCTGGCTCGGAATATGCGCTGGGTTAAAACTTGACACCCTCTAACTCCTTATGTCCAGGACGCAGCCCAAGAAGAATTTCTAATGAGAGTGTGTAAGGCAGTTGTGGTCTAAGAGTTGATATGATAGGATGACAAGTGGCCCCTGTTGTTAAACTCCAGAGCGGGTGGGTACTGAAAGTCCTACGATTCCAAAGGAGGGGTTTAGTTGAATAAAAGAACGCGACCACTTCTATAAGAACAGATTGGATTCAGCAATGACTTTTTAGACCCACCGTATCAGAGTTTTAGTGAGAGAAACTCTAGAACGAATTTCTGATCTTATAAAAGTATTGAACAACGTTTGATATACAAACCCATAATATTAAAATGATATAATGCTGTCCCATTCAACTTTTTGGCGCTGAGGTTCCTTTTCTTGTAGCAATGACATTCCCAAACTTGGAGTCAAGTGAATCAGGTATTTTGAATTCTGTATTTTTTCATAATTCTCATTATGTATATATTGTCAAGAAGCTCCATCAAGATGGGACACCTGTCAATCATCCCTGGACCCCGGGGGGGGGGGGGGGGGGCGGGCAGGGGGGAACCACTGGTGTGATGGGTTCTCGGAAGCTGATCTGTAAATAAGGAAAACGGGACGGTCTGACGCCGTTCATTAGGATTATCTTTAACTTGGGGTAAGTTGTACTCTCTCTCTCCCTATAAATACCCCTTATAATAAATTAATTTATTCCCAAATTTGCCCTTGCTTTATTTATCTCCGCGACATATTTTGGCGTAGACGCTGGGTAACGAGACAGTCACCAGACGAAGTCGTCGCCTTAAAGGATTGCAACCAGAGTTATCTACAGTGCTTGCTTTTCCTGCTCGGAAGAAAATGGAGAGAGAAGAAAACCGACCATTCTGCCATCGGTGGAGAGACCCTACTGTCTTCTCGGGAGAACGTGGGGAAGATTCGCAGCGTTGTGATGTGGATGAACTTTAAAAAAAATAATTAAATATGAGTGATTGAATATTAGATAATAATTGAATATTAATTAATTTATTTTTCTATTGTTTTTTGACCAAGAAAAGGTGAATTAGATTACGTTTATTAGATATATGTAAATTTTGTTCGTTCAATTTTAATTTTAATTTTAGTTTTGCTTGGTTTGCATGTAAATATTCTTAAAGAAGAGAAATAAACTTTTTTTTTCTTTTATAAGTGCAGACATCTTTTGTTTGATATAAATTTCTAGAAAATTATTTAAATAGCAAAATAACAATGGCGACGAGAATTTCGTTCGAACCTTATGTAATGAAAGAAGAACCTTTTGAAAATTATATTCAACGATTCAAACAGTACATTTTTGTGAATGAAATTGAAGGTAAGAAGATTGTTCCTTTTTTTATTATGTCTATTGGACCAAATACTTATGGTATTCTGAAAGAATTGATCTCACCTAGAGATGTTTGTGCATTAGAATTCGAAGAAATTGTTAGTGTTCTACTTACTCATTTTACACCTAAGCTAAATATCATTTTTGAAAGATATGAGTTCAGCCAATTGATTCAGGAACATGGCGAAAAAATAGAAGAATATGTCCTTAAATTAAAAAAAACAAGCTAATAAATGTAATTTTGGCTTAAATATTGAAGAACACCTAAGGGATAAATTCATTGCAGGAGTTTCTAATCAAGTTATTTTGAAAAGATTACTGCAAGAGCCTGAGCTCACTTTTAATATGGCAGTAAATATTGCTACCACAATAGAATCGGTAGATTGTAATGTGTTGAAAATGAAGTCTTATGCTGACACTAAAGAAATAAACAAATTACATTCTAAATGCAAGCATTGTGGAAAGATGAATCATCATTCGGACAGATGTTTTTTTAGAAAATCTTTCTGCTATTCCTGTAAACAATTGGGACATATATCGACTGTTTGTCATTCAAAATCTAAGAATGGATATTTTCAACCAAGAAAGAGAGGAGTGTCTAGTGAAGCGTCTGCCCACGGAGAATCATTTTCGGGAAAGAATGGTGAGTCCATCAATAATATAGAATATCTGACTAATAAATTTGAGAGTATTTTGTATGTCTTCGACATAAAATTCTTAGCAGAAATTGACACTGGTGCGGCTTTAACAACTATGTCAAAAGATCTATTTTTAAAATATTTTGAACATGTTAAATTATTTCCGTCTAAATGTTATTTAACCGATTATCAAGGAAAGGGCATTTCCTCTATTGGAGAATGTAAAGTAAAAGTAAGATATAAAAATAAAATAGGCCATTTAAACTTAATAGTAACAAATATTGAAAATAATAAATTTCTCATAGGAAAAGACTGGATAGTATATTTTGATATGGTACAAATTAATGTCCAACAAAATAATAATTTTGATACTAATTTTATTTTTAATAAATATTATAAACTTTTCGAAGATATAGTCTTACCAATAAAAGATATTTCCGTACACATTAATGTAAAAAATAATTTTGCACCAAAATTTTATAAATTTAGACCTGCTCCCTTTGCTATTAGAAATTTAATTGAAGAAGAACTATTATTTTTATTGAATAATGATATTATTGAAAATATAGTGGATAGCCCAATAGCTTCACCGCTAGTATGCGTCCCTAAGAAAAACGGCAAAATTAGAATTTGTGCGGACTTTAAAAGAACCTTAAATCCATTTATCGAGGATGTTAAGTATCCGATACCGAACATCGATAATGTTTTACATTCATTTTTTGGTAAAAGTATATTTAGTAAAATTGATCTTTCAAGCGCATATCATCAGATACTTCTAGACGAGGAATCTCAAAAATTAACAGTTATTTCTACCCATAAAGGCCTTTTTAAATATAAAAGGCTGCCCTTCGGTATCAAGTCCGGAGCGACTATTTTCCAAAGAACTATGGACAATATTTTTTCCGGTCTTAAAAATGTAATAATATATTTAGACGATATTCTTATAGCATCGTCTGATGTAAATGAGCATATTTCTGATATTGAAACAGTCATGAATAAATTATCGGATTTTAATTTTTCAATTAATAAAGAAAAATCTTTGTTTTTTGTTGATGAAATCAATTATTTGGGACATAGAATAAATAAAAATGGAATCTATCCCCTTGAGGATAAATTGGACAGTATAAAAAAATGTCCTAAACCGAGTAACATTTCAGAATTGAAATCTTTCTTGGGCATGTTGTCATTCTACAGTAAATTCGTTAGAAATTTATCCATACATGCAAATCCTTTATTCTCTCTATTGAAAAGAAGTTATAATTGGAATTGGAAAAATGAACATGATCAGGCTTTCGAAAAATGTAAAAATTTGATTAGTACAAAAACTTGTTTGACGCATTATTCGCAAGATTTACCTCTTTATGTTACTTGTGATGCATCAAATTATGGTATTGGAGGATATATTTCCCATATTGTAAACGGCATTGAGAAACCAATTACTTTTGTTTCAAGAACACTAAATGACACAGAAAAGAAGTATTCCCAAATAGAAAAAGAAGGGTTATCAATATTATTTACCTTAAACAGGCTAAAACAATTCCTTTACGGAAGAAAATTTATTATTAATACAGATCACAAACCATTACTAGCCATTTTTGGCGATAAAAATAATTTACCAGCCTTAGTGGCAAATAGATTACATAGATGGTCACTCTCAATATCAAATTTTAATTTTGAAATTAAATATACTAAGGGAACTGAAATACCTCTTGCAGATTTTCTTTCAAGATTTCCAAATCCTGAAAAAGGGGAGAAGGAAGAGGAAATGGGAGAAATATTATTAATAGAAAATTCGATATTAGATTACGTCTTGGTATCGTACAAAACCCAAGAAGATCCAACTCTTAGAAAACTATATAAGTTAGTCAAGTACGATAAGTATGATGTTGACTCAGAGGTAGATATAAAACCTTATAATAGAATTAAAAACGAGATAACAATAGTAAGAAATTGCCTATTTTTCGGAAATAGAATGATCATCCCTGATTCCTTAAGAGAATATGTTTTGAAAATCATCCATGAAAATCATATTGGAGTAAATAAAATGAAAACTCTGGCCAGAAGTTCTGTTTATTGGCCGGGAAAGAATGAGCAAATTGAGAAACTGTCTAAAAGCTGTAGCACTTGTATGGAAAACACATCAAAGCTGCCAAAACAGGAATTTACCGAGTGGACTCCACCAAACAAAGTTTGGAAGAGAATTCATCTTGACTATTTCTATTTTGCGGGAAAAACTTTTTTGATATTGGTGGATGCGCATTCTAATTGGATAGAATGTCAAATGGTTCCAAATACATCGGCGGGATTCTGCATAGACTTTTTGAGAGAATGTTTAGCGAGATATGGTATCCCGGAGGTGGCGGTAATGGATAATGGGCCCCCGTTTAGAAGTTATGAAATAAAGACATTTTTCGAAAGAAATGGCATACATGCTATGTTTAGCCCCGCTTACCATCCGGAAAGCAACGGACTAGCGGAAGTGTCTGTAAGAGAGATAAAAAAAGCTATGAAAAGAATTATTTCGGAGGAAAGAGAATTACCCCTTGAGTTTGCTTTGATTAAGGCTTTATATGCATATAGATTGAGTCCTTTGACTAGAACGGAAAAATCCCCTGCTGGAATATTTTTAAATCGCGAGATTAGAACGAAGATTTCCATGTTGAGCAAGAAATCAGTAAGAGTGGGGAGATTGAAAAATAAAAAAACAAAACAATAGCTACAAAATAAATGATAGAGTAAGATACAGATGGATGGAAAGAGGAAAACCGAAATGGATGTTTGGGATTGTAAAGAGAATAGTGGGAAGCAACAGCTGTATGATAGAAACTAATGGAATAGAAAGGAAAGTACACACTAACTATATGAGGAGAAGTATGGAGAGAAAGGATGTTTCGTCATCAGAAGAGGGAATAAGCTACCCAAGGCCTCAGACGTCAAGTCCCCTGACTCCTGCTACAATAGTAGCAGAATCTACACCTGGACCACCGACTGAATCTACACCTTCCCGGAGATATCCACTACGAGAGAGGAGACCACCGGATAGATATGTACCTTAATGAGTATTGCTATCTTAAAAAAGGGGGAGTTGATGTGGATGAACTTTAAAAAAAATAATTAAATATGAGTGATTGAATATTAGATAATAATTGAATATTAATTAATTTATTTTTCTATTGTTTTTTGACCAAGAAAAGGTGAATTCATTCTATCAAGAGATATGTAAATTTTGTTCGTTCAATTTTAATTTTAATTTTAGTTTTGCTTGGTTTGCATGTAAATATTCTTAAGGAAGAGAAATAAACTTTTTTTTTTCTTTTATAAGTGCAGACATCTTTTGTTTGATATAAATTTCTAGAAAATTATTTAAATAGCAAAATAACACGTTGGCTGAGCGACTTCTAGCGTGTGGCACGTTAAAACAAGTGGGATGACTCCATGTGTCTGGCCAACGTCATCTTCTACCTCACTGGCACAGCGAAGTGCTGGTTCGAAAACTTCGAGGAAATCTTGAATTTGTGGGAGGAATTTAAGATAAAGTTTTGTTAAATATTTGGGAACAAGGAAGACACGACTAGAAAAGCCGAGAACATTCTTCGAACTAGAGCGCAGACGAGTGGCGAAAACGTCGAGAGCTACATACAAGAAAAGTCCTCCTTCTTTGTAAACAGAGCAACCCCAGAATGTCGGAAGGAGAAAAGGTGAGCCACCTGATTAAAGGCGTAGCTGAGGAAGTGTATCAGGCACTAGTTGGGAAGGCCATCTGCACGGTGGACCAATTTGTTGCGTGCTGCCGCCGATTCGAAGCATTCAAGAGGATGCGTGTTGCACCGCCCAGGTTCAACCGACTGCCCAATGTGACCACCATCTCGACCGCTGAACCTGAGAACCTAGAAGCCCTGATTAGAAGAATAGTAAGAGAGGAGGTTCAGAAGTTTATTCCTCCTCCTTCTACATTTGCCGCCCAGGATATCGACACTCCACCTCCCGACCTACGGGATGTCATCCGTAGTGAAATCCAGCAGACATTGGCTCCTATCTCTGCCCCTCGTCAGCCCGAGAGCTTCCGCTTTCGGCGACAATACCTCCCCCAGAACGATCAAGGTTACTGACGAAGAACTGAAGGACCACCAAATAATCAAAGGACTCAGTGGCGTACTGAAGATGACAAACCAATCTGCTTCCACTGCGGACGACCCGGACATGTCGTCCGTTATTGTAGGGAACGACGGCAGGTCTTCGCTGAAGCCAGGACAAGGAATGGCGGAGAAGGAAGAAATGTTGGATTTTCGAGTCGACCCCCGAGATATGATGCCGACGACGACTATGTAACGCCCAAAACCTCGACGTACTTCTACCAGAGTTCTTCCCCACATCCAAGCCGCGCAAGGTCGCCAGCCCGAAGACAATCCCAGTCGCCAGCCCGTCGTTTTAGCCGTTCTCCCAAGCCTCAGAATGTGGAAAACTAAGTGGAGCGGCTTCTAACGGGGGTGAGGTCGCCATTGAGGAAAATCCTCCAGGGTATATCGCCGCTAAATTAAAAGAAAATTTTGTTATGGTCGAAATAAATGGACGCAAAATTAAAGCATTGGTGGATTCAGGAGCAGACTTTTCTGTTATTTCAGACAAATTTCGACGCGAACTAAAGGCACCTCTCTTCAAAGAACCAGGTCCCATCCTTAAAGCCGCAAATAAAATTTTAATAGAGACCCTAGGAAAATGTGTCCTGAACATAGAAGTTAATGGTCTGAAGATATCCTTTGAATTCGTTGTTATGGTGGAATGCAGCCATGACATCATATTCGGATGGGACTTCTTCAAGGCCACCGAAGCCGTCATTGATTGTGGCAGAAATGAACTCCATCTCGGGGAAACCCCCCCCTCCGTCCTGGAATCTCGAGAAGAGGAAAACCAGAGATTGTTTGCTTCCGACGACTTTGTCATCCCGCCTAAATCAAAAAAGAAGATCAGTGTGATAAACGAAGAAATATGCGGTGTTAGAGATGTTTTAGTCTCAACTTCTAAGGACTTATTATTAAGAAAAGAAGTTCTTATACCAAACTCATTGGTTACATTTCGACACGGCCGAGATAGCATTTGGGTGGCGAATGGAGCGTCTTGGCCGCAACTGATTCCATCAGGAATGAATATGTGCACCATGGAAAGTTATGAGAATGGAAATATCTGCAGTCTTATCGAATCCAGCGATGAGCTACAAGAAACGCAGCTAAAGTCACGTGAATGTTCACAGAAGATAAACCTTACTCTAGATCCAGGGCTGTCTGATATTCAAAGGTTACAGCTTGTTTCATGCCTTGACGAGTTTATTGACATATTTGACTTTGGAGGAACTCCTATTAAGCCCACCAGTACTGTGAAGCACAAGATAAACACAGGAGACCACTCTCCTTTCAAACAGCGACCCTATAGAGTAGCACCAAGTGAACGACGACTAATTCAAGATGAAGTGAACAAGATGATTTAAAATGACATCGTGAAGCCCTCTGAAAGTCCTTGGTCATCTCCAGTTATTCTAGTTCGAAAGAAAGATGGGACCTGGAGATTCTGCGTAGATTATCGTCGATTAAATAAGATAACAAAAAAAGATGTTTACCTGCTGCCACGCATTGACGATGCCTTGGACAGTTTAGCTGACTCTGATTACTTCTCCACGAAGGATCTTCGGTCCGGGTATTGGCAGATTGAAGTGGACGAAAAAGACAGGGAGAAAACTGCCTTAATCACTCCAGATGAGCTGTATGAATTCCGAGTAATGCCTTTCGGTCTATGCAACGCTCCAGCAACGTTTGAAAGGATGATAGATAGTGTTCTGGGCAGTCTTAAATGGAACATGTGCCTTTGCTACCTGGACGACATCGTAGATTACGCACCTAACTTTGAGGAACATATAAGTCGTCTACAACTTGTATTAAGGTGCATCCAGAAAGCTGGACTAAGCTTGAACCACAAAAAGTGTCTTTTTAGATCAAGGAGGATAAAGATTTTAGGACACCTTGTTGACGCCAATGGAATTCATCCAGATCCAGATAAAGTTGAAGCCGTCTCTAAATTTCCGAGGCCAAAGAATATCTCTGAACTGAGGAGCTTTCTTGGATTATGTTCCTATTACCGAAGATTTATTGAAAACTTTGCTGACAAAGCTAGATCTTTGCATGACCTACTGAAGACTGAAAAACAATTCTATTGGGATGTAGCTCAAGAGAAAGCGTTTGAAGTCCTTAAAACAGCTCTAATATCAGAGCCTGTCTTGGGACACTTTGATAAATCCGCTGATACCCATCTACACACGGATGCAAGCGGACATGGTATTGGAGCTGTTCTTCTACAAATACAAGGTGGAAAGGAGCGGCCTATAGCTTATGCATCTAGAAGCTTGACAAAGGCTGAACATATCTATTCTACAACAGAAAAATAATGTCTTGCTGTAGTCTGGTCTATTAGCAAATTCCGTCCATATTTGTTTGGTCGACCATTCACGGTTGTCACTGACCATCATTCTCTATGTTGGTTGGTAGGACAGAAAGATCCTTCTGGCCGTTTGGCAAGATGGGCGCTGAAGTTGCAAGAATTTGACGTGACCGTTATCTACAAGAGCGGGCGCAAACATAAGGATGCCGGTTGTCTGTCAAGGAGCCCGCTTGAGAACGATCAACCAAGTGCTGTGATGTCACTAACCAACGTCGATATAGAGCAGACTAAAGACCCGGATTTAGCTAAAATAATCGATAATTTAAACTCGGGCTACATCAGAAAGGAATTCAGCATTATCGACGGAATCTTATACAAGAAAAACTATAGCGCAACTAGAAGACTCTGGCTTATGATGATTCCTAAACACTTAAGATCGGAAGTTATGGCAGATTTATATGACGCTCCTACAGCTAGGCATTTGGGTTTCGCCCGAACATATGACAAAGTGAAGAAACGATTATATTGGCCTGGCCTTTATAGAACTGTTCGCCAATATGTAAGCCATTGTCGAGAGTGTCAACGAAGGAAGAAATTACCTCGACGTCCGGCTGGACAGCTTGTATCCATACCACCTGTAGAAAAGCCATTCTATAAGGTCGGGGTTGATCTCCTTGGAAGATTTGCAGTTTCTAAAGATGGAAATCGTTGGATCATTGTGTGCACCGATTATATGACAAGGTATGCCATAACGAAAGCGATCCCAGACGGAGGAGCAATCGAAACAGCTAAGTTCCTGGTTTAAGATGTTATCTTAAAGCATGGATCTCCTAGAGAAATGATAACAGATCGCGGAAGAAATTTCATTTCTCAAGTAATAAAAGAGATCAATGCTCTGTGCGGAATTGTGCACAGATTTACAACGGCCTACCATCCCCAGACCAACGGCCTGACTGAAAGGTTCAACAAAACTCTGGTAGATATGTTGTCCATGTACACAGGTGTTGAGCAGAAGGACTGGGACCAAGTTTTACCCTACGTAACCTTTGCTTACAACACTGCTAAACAGGAAGCGACCGGCTACACTCCGTTCTTTCTTGTCCACGCCCGCGAGGCCGAGACCTATATCGATGCCGTACTACCTTACCTACCAGATGAGATCTCTGACGACTACGTTGGAGAACTTGTGACCAGAGCTGAGGAAAAGCGCGTCAACTCTCCCGATCACGCCTTCTACAATCACAGGCGAAAGACCGTAGACTTTACGACCAGAAACATACTCCAGTCTATTACCAGAAGGATGATCTTGTGTGGGTTTTTACTCCCATCCAAAAGTAGGGCTCTCAGAAAAGCTACTGAAGAGATACTTCGGTCCCTAACAAGGTGACCAAGAAGTTTTCAGAAGTTTCGTATGAAGTAGAGCCCGTGGACCCGTCTTCCCGATCACGGAAAGCCAAGGATATCGTCCATGTCATTCGGATGAAGCCCTACCTGGACCCTGAAGAACAACATTCCATTCTGCTAGGGAACACAGGCCGTGATAGATTTCCTTCCAGAACAAGGGCTGAGACAAGCTAATCAGCGGGTCGCTGTTTTCTCTAAAGAGGGAGTAATTTCAAGAAGCTCCATCCAGATGGGACACCTGTCAATCATACCTGGACCCCCCGGGGGCAGAGGTGTGAGGGGTTCTCGGAAGCTGATCTGTAAATAAGGAAAAACAGGACGGTGGCTGACGCCGTTCATTAGGATTATCTTTAACTTGGGGTAAGTTGTACTCTCTCTCTCCCTATAAATACTCCTTATAATAAATTAATTTATTCCCAAATTTGCCCTTGCTTTTATTTATCTCCAATACATATTTTTGGATACACTAGCATCTCTCCCATAGAAAGACCACTTGCAAACAATGTAAACCCACAAAATCCCTTCTTATTTTATGGTCTCTCTTGAGAGATTATACTGTATCTGCTACTTTCAGGAACCGCATTTTAAATACAATATCAAAATGTTTAACTTAACACTTGATATTTGCTAGATTTTTGTTTGGGATCATGTTGGTTGATTTTTCAGTTTCTTCTTGCTAGATTTTAATTAAGATCTTGTTGGTCGAATATTTCCATTTTAGGTTGCTAATTCAATTTCTTTCTTCTCGCTAGATTTTAATTTGGATAAGATTAGTTGAATTTATTTTAACTTCTTTTGCATATCTAGTTCTTCGGTTCATATTCTACATCTTCTGGTATGAACAATTGATATTGTTCTAAGCACTAGTTTTCTATCCAGTTCAACTACCTATTTCTTGCAGGATTCCAGGTTTGTCTTTCTCACTAGTTATATGATCAACTAGTTTGATAATATTTTCTGGGGATTCATTCGCTCTGGTCCTTGCGGTCTTCTTTTCGTTCAATCACTCCTAGCCCATTCGTTTGTCCTTGACGTTTGGCGTTCTTGTCTGTGCGTTCCCGTTATTCCGTTCGCCCTGTCCTAGTGTTGGTTCATATTTCTGGGGTGTTGTTTGTATCTTTCGCGTACATGCGTATTAGGTCGTATCGCTCGTCCAGGAGGGCGTCGTGCGGTCTAGTGCGTACTGTGCGTTCTAGTGCGGGGCAGTGTTTTGGGGCGTTTATTCTTACCTAGTTCGCGCGTTGGTTTCTAGCGTTGTTCGTTCAGCGGGGGCGTCCAGGCGTGCTTGGGCTTACATTGTACTAGACTGGTTGTTCGTTCTAGCTTGACCGTTCGGCATTGTTTTGTTTCCCACTTGGCAAATACGCAAGGAGGAAAAGCAGAATGATTGTTTACAAAGCAATTTGTTCTCGTTAGGCTAATTGAATAGAATGTTTTATACTAGCTTAAAGAAACAAATGTACTTATCTTTGGTCAGGCAATTATCCCAAGCTTTACAATGAATTTATTTTAACTCTCTTTACAATGAATATTTAAATAATTTACAAAAGAATTGAAGCGCAGCTAAAAGGCATTGTTCTCTAGTGGCGAGCGTTGGTAAGAATGTTCGAGAAGGTGGCGAGCTCCCTCTGGCCGGTGCACTCCCATTGGTCCAGCGATGACGTAGCTCTACCCTTCACCGCCGCGCCGCCTTCTGCCACCTATGTCAGAATAAAACTAAACATACTCCCCTCCTGTGGACGTAGTCCACACACAAGGCAAAAGAAAAGGATCACATAGTGTAGAACGTTTTTATTTTTGAGAAGAAGAATTAGAATGGCAGAAGTGCAATCTTCGAGATGGGTCTTATTAGATGATGTTGTTTCTCTGTTTGAAGTTCCACAACTCGACAATGCCATCCGCTCCAGGTGACACCTTGGTGATGCGGCCAAGGCTCCACTGCAATGAAGGCATAGGAAAGTCTTTTACCAACACCAAATCTCCAACCTTCAGGTTGAAAAGGGTTTGTTCCATTTGGACCGTTGTTGCAGATTGTTTAGATATTCCCTGGACCATCTTTGCCAGAAAACATCTCTGGCCTTTTGAATTAATTTCCATCTAGTTAAGAGTTGTCATTAGGGTGATAACTGGGCTCTGGGAGTGCTGCTAATGGTCTTCCAATAAAAAAATGTCCTGGAGTGAGAGGGTTGAAATCATTTGGGATCCAAACTCATCGGATACAACGGGCGAGAATTCAAGCACGCTTCAATTTGACTTGTCAGAGTATTGAGTTCTTCAAATTTAAAACTGCAGATTTTTAAACACTTAGGAGATGATACTCAATGATTTAATTCCTGCTTCCCAAATGCCGCCGAAGTTTGGAGCAGATGGAGGTATAAAATGCCAAGTGATATGTTCATTAGCGACATAATTTTGAATTGAAGAATCCTTTACAAGTTGATGTATATTATTCAAAATATTCTTAGCTCCTTTAAAGTTAGTAGCGTTGTCGGTGAAAATATCAGAGGGTTTTCCTCGACGAGAGATGAATCTTCTAAAAGCAGCGAGGAAGGCAGGGGTTGACAGATCTGAAACTATCTCAAGGTGAATAGCCTTCGTTGAGAAACAAATGAAATAATGCTATATATGATTTTAATGTTACTTTTGTTCTTATGACATTAGGTTTAGTTATAATGGTCCTGCGAAGTCTATTCCTGTTTTGCTAAAAGGGCTTGAGGGTATGATTCTATGGATAGGCAGATCTCCCATGATTTGTTTTGACACTTGGCGTTTCGTCTTGAAACATGTCATGCAACGATTAATGAGCTTTTTTACTATAATTCTACCGGATGGAATCCAGTACTTTTGTCGGATGGCACACAGAGTTAATTGGAGACCAGAATGAAGATGCTCTACGTGGAATTGTTGAACAATCAATTCTGTAACGAAATTGTTGTGAGGAAGAATTATTGGATGCTTCTCATTGAATTGCAGGTTGGATTTGCGCAGTCGACCTCCTACACGTAGAATTCCTGATGAATAAATAAATGGGTTTAAGGATAAAAGTTTTGAGTTTGATGGCAGTACTTTGCTTTGAATACAACATTGAATTTCAGTTTTAAATTCTGAACTTTGAATGATTTGAATAAGAGTTCGAATTGAATTATCGAGCTCATTAGAGGACAATTCTTTGTGTTTTATTTTGTCGCTGCTGTGTCTAGCATTGTGGATAAATCTTAGGAGCCATGCCGTAACTCTGCTCAGCTTCCTGAATGTTGAGAATTTAAAAATAAAGTCTAGAATAGGACAAGTAGTGAAACGAACAATCGGAACAGTCTTTCTTTTTTCATGACAAACTTCTTTTGGAAGTTCATATGTGATTGGTAGCGGATCTTGTAAACTTGAGTTTGATAGCCAATCAGGACCATTCCACCAAAGTGAATGGTTTACTAGTTCTGAAGAAGTTATACCTCTGGAGGCGCAATCTGCAGGATTATCCTTGGTAGACACATAGTACCAAGAAGATTGCAGAGTTAGTCGCTGAATTTCTGCAATTCGGTTACCAACAAAAGGTTTCCAATGTTTTGATTCAGATTTTATCCAACATAAAACAATCTGGGAATCTGTCCACAAAATTACTCGGTCAATCTGCAACAGCAATGAGCTGCAAATGGAATCATATAAATTTGAAAGGAGAAGAGCAGCACAAAGCTCCAGACGAGGTATTGACGTTGCCTTCAAGGGAGCGACTTTTGTCTTGGCAGCAATCAATGTGACTTGAACATGACCAGATTTAAAACGAGATTTCATATAAACAACTGATGAATATGCAGATTCGGAAGCATCACAAAATCCATGGAGTTCTAAAGAATGTATAAGTCCCTTGCAGGAAATATATCTAGGAATTTTAATATGATTTAGCATGGCCAAATCCATTTTCACTCTCCTCCAATGAGAACACAACGATTCAGACAAGGGATCATCCCAATCCAAATCCTGTTTCCACAAAGTTTGGAACAGAATCTTGAAGCTAATGATCACCGGTGATAACCACCCCAAAGGGTCATAAATTCGAGAAATGTCCGATAACAATTGTCTTTTAGAATATACGTCTTTAGTGAATTGACTGTAATTGTGAAATTATCCGTGGATGGATTCCAATTTATCTCAAGAATCTTAACAGATGAATTATCTCCGATTTCATATGAATCATGTGCTTTCAGCGATTCTGGTACCTCTGAAAGAACCTCAGGGACATTTGACATCCATTTTCTTATGCAAAAGCCACCAGATAAAAGGATTTTCCGGATATCATCAATGAGAACTTTCGCTTCTTCGATTGCTGTTGTGCCAGAAAGTAGGTCGTCTACATAAAAATCAGTTTTTTTGATTTTAGATGCCTCTGGGAACAGGAGTTCTTTGTCGGTGGCAAGTTGCATCAAGGTACGGATTGCAAGATATGGTGCACACGACATTCCATAAGTTATTGTGAGCAATCTATACTCCAATAAAGATTCCAATGGACTATTTCTCCAGAAGATTCTCTGAAAGTCGAGATCAGAAGAGTTCACTTTTATTGTCTGTACATTTTCTCAATATCTCCCGTAAAAGCTATAGGATTAGTACGAAACTTCACAAGAATATTGAAAATATCATGCTGCAATTTTGGTCCAGTATGAAGAAATTCATTTAAGGAGTAATTGTTGCTCGTTTTGCACGATGCATCAAACACTACTCTTAATTTAGTAGTGCTGCTCTTCTCACGCAGAATGCAATGGTGAGGTATATAATAGCACTTGTCTGATGGTTTGTCACGTTCGTTTTTCGGAATGAGCTCCATGTGGTTGAGAGAAAGGTATTCCATCATGAAATCCTTATATTGCTGAAGAAGATTCGAAGATTTGTGCAATTTTCTCTCAAGAGCAAGAAATCGTTTCATGGCATTCTGACACGAGTCTCCGAGATTTGGCACAGATTTAAACGGTAGACCAACAGAATATCTTCCATCTGTTGATATGCAAAAGTTCTTGTCATAAATGTCCCCGCAACTCTTCTCCTCTTTAGTCAATGGAAGAGCGGCAGGAACCGATTCCAATTCAAAAAACTGTCGCAGATTATCATCTCCTTGGGATGTTGAGCATAATGAATATAGTTTTTCCAGTCTCAGAACTGGAAACATTTCCTGAAAGTATCCATCCTAACTTGGAACTACAGGCAGAGGGTCCTGGATGATTTTGGAATCGTAGTTTTCCTGTATATAAAAATGGGCTAGGTCTGCACCAATTACTAAATCAATGGGACTTGTTTTATCAAAATTGGGATCTACTAATAAAGTATTCTTAAGATGAGGCCAATTATCTCTATTTATCAGAAAATTAGGTAAATCAACAGTGATTTGATCGAGTATTATGGATGAAATTTTGAATATTCTATCAGAAAAATGAGGCTTGAATTGAAAAAAGTCTCACCAGCAGACTGCTGTATTGGTTGGTTACCAATTCCAAAAACTGTGAGTTGGCTCTTTTTAACAGGAAGATTCAACTTTTCACGACAATTTTTCTGTTATTAGACTTCTTTGAGAACCAGTATCAATCAAAGCTCTGCATGGATGAAACGATCCATTTTCTGCTCACACTCTCACGATAGCAGTAGATAATAAGATTGTCTCATTGGGCTTTGTTGTATCACTGAGAAAACATGAAACGCTAGATTGGGCAATTGGGGCTTCAATTGAAGTGGTATTCAAAGGTTCGGGTTGGAAGGAATGCAAAAGAGTGTGATGTTTTTGTTGCATGATTTACAATGCATAGTGATTTTACATGACGTTACTCTGTGGTTGGATCACAAACAATTGAAACAAAGGTTATTGGTTTTTACTATGTTCCATCTTTCAAGGAGAGAACTTTATGGAACTTGTCACATTTGAATATAGGATGTGAATTTTTGCATAATAGACATTTATCATCACTTTTGAAATAGAATTATATACATGTGTTTGTTTCACTACAGATTTATCCTCTTTAGCATAACCTTTTATCGATTGCAAACCTTTTGCTTGATTTTCAAGAAACATAATAAAATTTTCGAAGGATGGAAAGCCATCATCTATCAACGTCAATTCCCATTGCCTTTTCAAATCATCACCTATTTTTCTTTGTAGGAAATGTATTAGAAAGATATCAACAAGTGTATTTCTTTCCAAACCCAGTGATTTCAAATTTCTCATGGCTTCATTACATATATCTAGTAGTTCGAAAATGGCCTTGGAATTTATTAGTTTTAAAGGTTTTAAAGTGAATAATTTTGTACATTGTGAAAAGGCAAGTTCTTTTTTGTTATCATATCTGGAGACCAATGTGGCCCAAGCATGGGCATAGTTTTCATCAATAACAGGAAATCCCTAATAAGTCGTTCAGCGTCTCCAGTAACAGCTGATTGTAAATATTGCAGCTTTTGTGAATCAGTTAGAGCGGTATTAGAATCAATAGACAGAGAAAACAATTGCTTGAAACTAAGCCATTCGTTAACATCACCAGAAAAGGAAGGTAAATTAAATTTAGGAAGTTCTATTTTACTTGTGGTTGATTGATTTAGATCATCAATTTTGCTTGAAATGGCTGTGCAAGATACTTTATTGATATTCGCCACTAAATTTCTAAGATTATCCTTGTATTGCATAACTCTAGAAAAGTAAACTTCATCATCAAATTCAGAAAATGTTAAAATATTACAATAAGTTTTTAAATGTTAGATTTTATATCTAAAATATCTTTTTAAATGTCTGTAAATTTGCATCATCCTTCGATTCAATTATCTTGAGCGAAATTTGTTCAAAATAATCCACTTGTTTGAAATGAAATTCAATAATATTTAAAGTAGCTTCAAATTTGGCAGCCATCTTTAATTTTTGCTATTATTAATTTTAATAATATATTTCAAAAATGAATTATAATTATTTATATTTAAATAATATTTAATAGATTATTTCCCGGGTTTCGGCACCAATTGTTTTGTTTCCCAACATTGGCAAAATACGCAAGAGGGAAAGAGCAGAATGATTGTTT